>OZ024822.1:55485863-55655863 GCA_964016985.1 Anodontia alba
TCATCCGATGCAGGGGCATAAAAAAAATTGACAAAAAGGGCTTACCTAAAAGTTACAGTTTGTTAAAATGTAGGTTTTTTTTTGTGGGTTAATAAAAATATGAAAAACTAGACATATGTCCAAAGTACACAAACGCCATCACACTTTGCTCTTTGCCCATTTGGCAACAACTATTTTCCCAAATGTTCAATCTGACCTGTTGTACATTCATACACCTAGCCTTACCCCAGGGCAAGACCTAGGGGCAATTCTAGAAGAGAGTTGAAGATTTAGGTATGGGTAAGTAGCATACCAAATTTCAACTTCCCAGCATTAATGGTACTCAAGTTATGACCTCCATGGGAAACCAGATATATACACATACTGATGTAACATCATGGCAAAATTATATGCCCAACTGCTGCCTTTAGCAGCTCATACTGACTCATAATCAGAAACTATGGTGTTTATATATGAAAAACTATTCCAGATATAAGGCACAATGGCCTGACTGTGAAATATAGGTCAATGTGACTTGCATTTATTTCAAAGTCATTTTGGATCATACTGACTCATAATCCGAAGGTATGATGTTTATACACCAAATATTCTTCAAGATAAAAGGTAAAATCACTGGACTGTGAAATATAAGTCACTGTGACCTACATTTATTCTAAGGTCAAACTACAGCTCATTCTGACTCATAATCAGAAAGTATGGTGTTTATACATGAAATACTTTTCAAGCTATAAGGCAAAATCACTTGACTGTGAAATATATATCACTGTGACCTACATTTATTTTAAGGTCAAACTTTGGGTAATATGACTCATAATCAGAGAGTATGATGTTAAGCATGAAATACTCTTCAAGATATATTGCAAAAATGCTGCCTGTGAAATATAGGCCACAGCGGTCACTGCGACTTACATTTATTTTGAAGTCAAAATATGGGTCATACCTGTGCATAATACAAAAGTATTTCATTGGTGGCTTAGTTGGAGGCACATCTGAATGGTGATCAGGAGGTTACGGGTTCATCCCCCAGGGTCACCAACATTCTTTCGCGGAGATTGATCATGAAATATTTTCTACAGTCAATCTCTCCCTCCCACTGATTCAAGAAGAGCGGTTGTCAGTTTCTGGTGAAAGAATGTGCACAATACTGGCTAACCTCAGAGGACTAAACCTGCCCAGTAAAAGTATGGTTAGGTAAACTGACCATGCTCAACATGACCCCAGTCGGTTGTCTGGGATGCTGAACCTCAACACAAACAAATACATTAAATCTTCTTCCTGATACAAGGCAAAATCACTGGACTGTGAAATATAGGTCACTGTGACCTACAATAGTTTCAGGTCAAATGCCAGGCAGTACTGAAGGATAATCTAATAGTATGGTGTGTATATATAATATGAAATACTTTTCAAGATATGAGGTAAAATGTCTGGACTGTGAGCCATAGGTCACTGTGTCCTACTTTATTTTGAGGTCAAACTTCCAGTAATACTGACTTATAATCTGAAAGTATAATGTTTATAAATTCCCTTCAAAACAAAATCATTTGCCAAATCAGGGCATAGACCCCTACGTCTATGTCATGGAAAGAAAACCAACCTTCCAGGGCACCTACATGTATGGTCCAAATATGAAGTCCTGCTTCCTGATAATCGGTTGTTGAGATATGAACTTTTGAAAAAAATGAGCATACTAGGCATGTGTTCAAAGTACACAAACTAGCCTGCTCCTTGGATCCTTAGCCCCATCCAGGACATGATCCAAGAGCAACTCTGGCATGAAGGCTTAGGGCTGGATGTTAAGCATATCAAGTTTTATCTTCCTAGCATAAAAGATACCCAAGCTATGACCTCCAACAGAAACACAGATATAAATGTCAATGTAAAATCAGACCTGTCATACATTTTGACCCCTAACCCCACCCCAGGGCATGACCCTGAGGCAACTAGCACAGCTGAAGGATTTGGTCTAAGTAGCGTACCCAATTTCAACTTCCTAGCATTAAAGGTACCCAAGTTTGACATGTTTTTCACCCCACCCCAGGCCAAGACCCATGGGCAACTGTAGCTAAAGTTTAAGGTTAGGTCTGGGTAAGCAGCATACCAAATTTCAACTTCCTAGTGTAAAAGGTACCCAAATAATTACCTAAGAAGCATACTGAATTTCAACTTCTTAGCATAAAAGGTACCCAAGTTTGACCAGTTATAAATTTTGACCCCTAACCACACCCCATGACCCTGGGGCAACTGTAGCACATAGTTGAAGGTTTAGGTCTGGGTAAGTCGCTTACTAAATTTTAACTTCCTAGCATAAAAGGTACCCAAGGTATGACATCCAGCACAGACGTAAATGTCAATGTAAACTTGAATGTAAACTTAAACATTTGTAAATATTTGTACATATTTTGACTCCTAGTCCCATCCCAGGAAAGAGCCTAGGGACAAATCTAGCACAGTTGAAGACTAAGGTCTGGGAAAATAGCACAGCAAATTTCAACTTTCTAGCATATCAAAAAGACACCAAAGCTATGACCTCCAAGAGGAACATGGCATACGCATGTATGTATGCATGGACATCATTGCAAAATGCTATATGCACCACTCCTGCCTTCGGTAGGCGGGGGCATAAAACTACTTAGAATGGGAGACATCTATATCAATGAGTCCTTAAAAAAAAACTTCTGAATCCTCTTTCCTCCACCTTTTATTTACAAAGTTATCTAATTATCAACCACACCATCAAAAGCTTAGCCAGTGGGTAATGGCAAAATTGTTCATCATAATTAAACTGATCTGGCCTGGCAGTCAGTAGTGAATTTTTAAAACTAGTTGATCAGGTGGTTGGTAACTGCTTTGAACAGGCTTTGATGGACTTATGCAAACCAAATATCTTCAAATACTTCATACAAACACAGCTCTGAAAAATGTCCGAGTCTTCTGGGTAATCCTGCAATTCCCCCTCTCTAGGGGAAAACAATAAGTGCATTTAGGGAAAATATTGCAAAATCTGTTCAAAGAAAAATTCTCTCATTCTCTCAACAAAGCTCTTGATAAGGCACTTTTTTCAACCAAAAGTATCTATGTTTTTCTTATTCCTCAACAAATATATATGTTGTGGGTACCCATTAGAAGCGCCTCATTGAGGTACTTCTAATTAATGAGTACCCACATGTTTTTGTTGAGAAATAAGACTATTTACCTGATTCCCATTCTTAACTAGACCTATGTCTCAAGTACCTTAAAGCCCCTGTGTGTTTCCTGGCCTGAAGCAATAAGCTCTCCATCTTGATTGGATACTGCTATACAGCTTACATTGTCTGAGTGACCCCAGAGTAACTCAGGATGTTTCTTTGACCTAATACTTTCTATGACCACAGCACATCCCAAAGGATAAATAATGTGCTCTCTGTCAGGGTGAAATCTGAGTCCATTCCTAACTTGTCCTGCAAAAACAGAATACCTCATATATTTATGACTGATTTTTTTTCTTTGTTACATTCACATACCCTATCCAATTCAAGATAAAAAAAGCACTGCAACTAAGATAAAAATATAGTAAACATAAGGAATAAATCACTATTCAGAGCATATTACGAGGGCGAGTCAATAAAAAACCAGCCTAACTTATTTCTGAGTGAGATCGATCTCTTCTTTTTCGATGTAATTGCCCTCTAGAATGATGCACTTGGACCAATGGTGTTCCAGTGCCATCAGCCCAGAACTGAAGAAGCCAGGGTCCTTGTCTCTGACCCACTCCTCAACTGCCGCCACGACTTCTTTGTTGGACCGGAAATGACATCCACGGATATCCTTTTTCAAGTTTGGGAATAGGAAATAGTCAGCTAAGTCCTGAGAATAGGCGGGGTGTGGTAATTGCTTGTACCCATTCCACTCAACAGCATCCATTGCAATTTTGCAAGTGTGGACTCTCGCATTGTCCTGTTGGAGCAGAATCCCTTTGGAGAGTTTACCTTGGCGTTTTTCACAGATCACAATTCTCAGTTAGTCGAGCAAATTTGCATAATACGCACCTGTTATTGTACTTTTCTTTGTTAGAAAGTCCAACATCATAACGCCTTGTGCATCCCAAAATATAGTTGCCTTCACCTTGCCGGCAGAGGGTTGCATTTTGAACTTCTTTGACCTCGGAGACCCCAGCTCTACACTCTGGCGACTTTGAGCTTTATTTTGTTGCCATTTGCTCGTCGCTAAGGGCTTTTGGAACCCAACGGGCTATTAGCTTGTGTATACCCAAGCGATCATGTAAAGTTGTTGAAACGCTACCATGTGAAATGTGTAATGCAATCGCTATTTCTTCCACCTTAATTTGCCTATCAGAGTACACCAGATCCCATACTTTGTTACATATTTCTTCATTGGTGGCATCTGATGGGCATCCAGACCTGATTTCATCTTCTAAAGACGTTCTACTGTGTTTGAATTCCCCAACCTAGAATTTAACTTGTGCATATGATGGTGCAGAAGACCCATAAACATTGGTCAATTCGCAATGTATTTCCTGACCTGGTTTCCCTTTCAAATACAAGTACCGAATTACAGCATGGTACTCGACTTTTGAAGAAAAGCTTACTTTTGCATTGCTAGCCATGTTTGACATTCAATATCTTTTGAGTGAATGACATGATAAGGGTGCAATTTTGCCCTCACGCGTAAATCATGTATTGAAACAAGGCATGAAAATCTTGGGTGTCTCTGTCAATTGGAAATGGGATATACTGGTTACTTATTGACTTGCCCTCATAGCCCTTAAAGCTCTAGGCAAATTTGTAGCATACAACATGTTTAATTATATCAGTTTTCGAAGAAAGTAAGACTTGGTATGTCAAGTGAATCATCTGTCTAGCAGACACTTATATATATATATATATATATATATATATATATATATATATATATATATATATATATATATATATATATATATATATATATATATATATATATATATATATTTATATATATATAAGTGTCCGACATGTTTTTTTTTGTTTTTTTTTTCCGCTTTGTCCCAAGGAAGAATTTTGTGTTTCAGAAAGGCGACTGCAAAATAATATGTGCAGACATTATTTGATTCCCAGAATATATCTAAACAGACAAATATACTTCACCTCTGGGTGATTTTTATCACACAGAGTTTGTGTTTCTAAGATTTCATTCCACCTAGTCCACCACAAAGTACTGGGAATTACAGCGAGATCTCATCATGCTAGATACTTCTGTTGTCTCGACACTGAATCCATGTATCTTCTTGAAATAGATATGCAGAAAGTCACACAGAAAATATAATGGAATTAGGGTGTTGCAAACAAAGTGTGCTCTACGGTAGAGAATATGATGAAGGAAAAGTAACATACAATGATATATACTCAGCAGAAATTGCTCTGACCAATTTTCTTCCTTTTTCTTCCCAGAAGTTGTCACCGGAAGTTGGCAGAACTGACTGGGACGAACCTGATTATACAGCTATTCACAAAATTTGGGTCTCACTAAATTAGCATCATGAAGTGACAAGAAACAGTGTCAATAAGTGTCACAAACATATTTTGCTGATTATTTTTATTGTTTATTATTGATTTACATATATTTATTATATACTGATATTCATTCTTTAATGATGCTGTGACCCAGCTAACACACAACGTTACTGTAACGTTACCTATAGGTTCTAGACAGGTTTTGTCGGACCTAACATTGCGAGAACCTTGCTAGAACATTCTTTATAGGTTGAATTTAGGGTTAGTCCGAACTAGCATCATGAAAATGTTGTTATAACTTTCAGAACTGACATTTTGCAGACAATCATATAAGCTTTTATAACTATATGTAGGCTTTATTTCAGTTATAATCATTCAGTTATAGTATATTGGTGGCAAATGACCGAGATTGGAGTTTAAACCAATTTCATGTGGTGACAGACAATAATTATAATTATCCTACAAAAATATATTCAGCGTAAAACTTCTCATTATACATGGAAATAAATAAATAGTATTCAAATGTTATTAAACTTCCCAACTTCCGATTAAAATTTTGATTTTTTTGATGGTAAATGTTTTCATTTTGTACTAGGTTTTCGGGATGTTCCAAGAACGTGCGACCCGTATCAGTTGCATCTCTCAATTTATATAGTTTCGTATTTTCCTTGACTTTGTTTTCTGTCGTATTTATTTAAATATTGCAATATTTTCTTGTGAACCAGCACCAAAAAGTTTTTTATGATAGTAATCAAATAGAAGTGATCGGTTCTGACGTGCACATAAACATATTGTTAAATTCGAAACTAAGCAAGATAATAATTTCCTTTGTTTCACTATAAATATTGCCGCGAAAATCAACCATGCCTGAACAGTTAGTTTTCATGTTTTTTTTTCAGTCTTACGTTTAGTTATACCACGTATAGATTTTCCACTATTCCTTCTCATCTGTTTTATTTGGCTGTATTAATTTTGGCAGTTATTAAAATCATTTGCCTGTGTAAACATCCAAAACAGTTGCCCATTGATTGTGTTGAGGTTTCACGACACGTCAACCCTTTTGGGTCATTTTGTGTCGTCTCCCAGAGAAAGGGAGAAAAGAGACAGAAGAGATAGCAGAAGAGATGAAAGAGAGGGACAGGGAAGAAAGAGGAACAGGAATGAAAGTGAAGAAACAGAAGAAATAGAAACATCACCTCCCTATCCTTACCTGCTACAAGGATAGCAGGCCTTGCCCAACTGTAAGCCAATATCAGCTGGACGCCCCGGTGACATAAGATACATGACACCTTCGCACCACCCACCCCAAACAGTTGCCCAACGTCCTATCTGGGTTGTAGGAAGGTTTCATTGTATTTTTTTAATCACAATGTTGTGAAAACCTCTAGAAAACTTTCCTGAAAAACGTAAGTACAAAGTAAACCTGTAACATGATCAAAATAAAACGTTGCAGCAACGTTTCAAGAACGTTTTTTTGTTAGCCGGGGAAGGACTTTTCAAGAGACTACAGATAGGTCTATGCTGTGCTCGCATCTAGGCTGCCTATTTTCATATTAAATTATACAATTCAACCAGGTGTTCGTTAAAACGCGTGCAGAACTCTTCAGCAATGTGATGAAACTATTTCGAGATTTCCAGAAATGGCCTATGTACATTATAACATCTGAATACTGAAAGAGAAACGATTTCTGTATTTCTGACAAAATTTACCATTAAATCCAATAACGTGAGTTAACTCTAGTCTAGATGCATCGTAAGTATCATCAGATTCTATTTGTTGTTGAGCCATTTTACTAAGAAATAAAAAGGCAACACCTGTGCCAGTGTTGATACAGCAACAAGCTCCTTTCAAAATTTATCCGTTGCCAAAGGTAACCAACATGGCGACCCAAACAGCGTCCTCTATTGGAGCCGAAAAACCGGTAAAACCCCATACCGTACATTGTGAATAAAATGAATATAACAGAACAGAACAGAACAGAGTTTTACAAGGGAACGTTTTTGCTAGAGTATCTACGTTATAGACTTTAATAATGAAAAATATAACCTTTTCTTACCCAGCAGGCACATAACGTTGACTGGACGTTGTTTCAATGTTGTGTGCCTGCTGGGTCGTTATCATTAACTACGCAAAACATTTTGCAAGTTTTATCGCCATGCCCAAACACAATGCCGGTTTAGAAGCACTTCTTATTTTTCTTACTGTTTTTACTGCTGTAGACGTTTAATCAGGCATTGCTGCCCTTCCTGACGCATTTAAATAATGTACTCTGGTACTTTGGCCGGGAACATAGCAAGGCTGGCTAAACTTACTGGGGTGGTTATGCCATCGTTTATTTAACCTATTTTTAAAACAGTCCAGGAGGGTGCCTGTACTATCGATTCAGGTAAACTATTTAAAACGTCTATGACTCAATTACTAAAGTAATTTGCTCTGATTTGTAATCTTGATCTGCGTTTAAATAGCTTGAAAGAATGACCACGAGTTGCAGTATATTCTGACATGGTAAAGGGCTTACTTTTGTTGATTTTTGTCGATGATGTGAAGAATCTTGTAGACTTCGATAAAATGATCTGCTTTTTCACGTCTATACCCGAGAATGGGCAGTACCAGATAACGTAGCCTGTCACCATATGGTAGGTAAGATATGATTTTGACGAGTTTATTAGCATGTTTCTGTATGCTCTCTATCGCGACTGTATCTTTTTGTACACAGGTGACCATACTGAAGAGGCATACTCTAGATGTGGACGAGCAAACGGTTTACATAGGTTGAGAAATATATCCTTGTCCAAATAGTAAATGTCCTTAAAAAGGCCTAAATTACTGTCAGCAATTCTGACTTTAGAATTTATGCCTTCAGTGAACTTTAAAGGCTTCATATTCCTTAGAAATAGACACTTATAGACATTTTTTTATCCAAGAAAGGTTTAATAAATTGACATATGGTATTAATACGATCATAAAATGTGACATCTGATAGCCTGTACAATTTCAGGCCGTTTCTCGTTTTTGAACTGATGCCCCGATAGTTAGACGGTGGAGATCCACAATCAAATGAACTGGAATGGTGCCAGAAATTGAACGATTGGGTTACAGAATTAATGTATGATACCGAAGCATCGTTTCTGGGATTCAAGTTATCAATATCTAATTACAGTTTTGGATAGTGATGTCCTCGTACTACCTCCTTTGGTGTATACATTTCTCAGTTAATTCGTTTTACTACAGCATCAAGTCAAGTCAGTGAATTTAATAATCGAAATAGAATTTTAACTGCCAAACCTGATAAGTTACAATATGGATACTCTGCGGCAATTAAACTGCATGTTGGTTTAACCAATATTTATTGATTTCCAATATAGTACATACATAGAACATGATTCATAAAAGGATATATAGGATTTGATTGTAAGCGATACGCTTATATGAAAGTCATCTCCAATGGTTACAAGATGTTCTGTCAAGATGTGAATGGCAAAATTAGTTCAAAGAAAATATCAATGGCTACCAAAATAACATGAATTAGAGAGAGAGAGAGAGAGAGAGAGAGAGAGAGAGAGAGAGAGAGAGAGAGAGAGAGAGAGAGAATGACCAACTGCCCCTTATTTAAACGAAGGAAACATATGGGATGATTGAGAGCTTAAGTGGGGTTAAAACGTTCAGATTTGATAATACATATGTATATTCCTGTACTTGTAAAAAGAGACATAAGTTATCATGTCCTGAAAGATTCTCTTTTTCCGTACAAGAAGTCGTTTGTTGAGTAATTTTGAAGATTGTGTGGTAGGTATCTGTTTCTATGGTTTGCGTATTTAGGGCAAGTAAAAAGATAGTGGCAATTGCTCTCAAATCCTCCGCAGGAACAGGATGGACTTTCAATTATGTTTTTCCTGTATAAATTTGTGTTCAACGAACTACATTCAAGTCTAAGGCGTGCATGTAATACTTGTCCCATACGCGTACCGCAGCTGAAATATCCCGGTGGCTTTCTTAGGTTCTCGTTCAGGCAGTAATTGAAAGCTGCCAAGTTCAGTGCAGATTTAATTTCATCAGAGAGAGAATTCCATGCCCTGATAGTGGAAGGGAAAAAAGGAGTTATATTAAAGGTTTGAATTGGCATGAATTGTTTGAATATGATCAGCATTTCTCAAAGCATAAGTGGAAGCCTCTTGGACTAACGGGGGAACAAGCTCACGTAAGTATTCAGAAGTTAGTCCATTTATTGTTTTATAAAAATAACCAGTTTATGTTTGTCTGTTCTGCTTTGTAAAGACTCCCATCCTAAGTCTGCAAGGAGCTTGTCTATACTGCATAACTTTGTAGCGCCTGTAATTGTTCTTGCAGCCTCAATATGAATGGCGTCTAACTTCTTTTTCATTTCACTTGATGAGTTATCCCAGACTGAGTCACAATACTCTAGTAATGGTCAGATAAAGGAGACGTACATACGTTCTAAGGAGTTTCTGCTTACTCAGAATTTGAGATCTCGCATTAGATTAAAAAAAAAAAAAAAAAAAAAAAAAAAAAGAAAGAAAGAGAAAAGTCCAGGGAGTGCCACACCCTTCCCAGACATCAAGAGGAAGAAGAAACCGACAAATCCAAACAAGCACAAATCGATCAAACATACGAAATGCAATAAGATTAGCTCTCTCTTCCCCAAGCGAGGAAAGTCTTATCTATGCTTTTTCGCAATTTGTATCAATATGATCAGGTCAAAGACAGAAACTGGAGAAAGTTATTCCTAAGTGTTTGTGGGTTTGAGTTTCATTGATTTGTGTGTTATTCATAAACAGTGGCGGATGAATAGGTTTGTTAACTTTCCAGGATATGACCACAGACTTCACTGCATTAAAGTGTACGAGCCAGAAGTCTGCCCAGTCACTTATGTTATGCAAGTCGCCGTTGAGTATCGTAGCCGTTGTGTTTGACGTTTCGACGACAATGTACAAACTTGTATCGTCAGCAAAGAGGCGGATTGATGCACCAATATTTTTAACAATATCTTTTATGAATATAAGAAATAGTAATGGTCCAAGAACAGAACCTTGAGAGACTCCTGCAAAGATGAATTCCCATTCTGAAGTTTGGCCATTGATCACAACGCGTTGTCTACGATTTGACAGGTAGCTAGCGAACCATTCCGTTACTTTTTCTGAACAACCAATGGCTCTTAGTTTATGAAAAATACTACTCTGATTTCTTTGCCACTGTCAATTGCTTCACAAAAGTTATGATATGTGTGAAGTAACTGGTACGTAGTTGAGTCGTCTTGGATGAAACCGGATTGTAGTGGCGTTAGTATGCGATGCTCTATAGCGTAATTGTAAAGACTTTTGTGAACACATGTTTCCATTGTCTTACCAACAGAACTTAGAACTGTTATAGGACGATAATTAGAAGGAGCTGATTTGTCATCTTTTTTATATATGGGTGTGACGTTACCATCCTTCCATGGCGAAGGGAAGTAGCAATTGTCAATAGAACGATTAAAGACAGTTGGAAGTGGTTTATCAAGTATGTCAGCCCCTTCTCTAAGAAGTCGAGGACTGATTAGGTCCGGACCACAAGATTTAGAAACGTTTAGGTTTCTTAGGACATCTATGACGTCTTGACAAGTGGTTTGAATAACGTTGAGAGAGTGTTGAGTGGGTTCGAGTTCGGGTAATGATTTATTGTCATCGATAACGTTTAATTGAGAAATAAAGTATGTATTTAATAAATTTGCTTTTTGGAGATCATTTTCTGCATAATAATCATTACGTTTAAGTGTTGGTATCGAGCTTGACGATTTCCTAAAGTTTAAGAATTGTTTAGCAGTTTTCCAAAATATTTTCGAGTCTGTTGTACTGGTAGAAAGTAATTCATCAAGTTTATCAAAGTATTTTTTCTTAGAGTTTCTAAGTTCTGAAACTGCTAGATTGCGGATGTTTTTGTAACTTTCCCAGTATACAAGATTGTTGGTTCGTTTAAAGCGTTTGTGAAGAAGCGTTTTCGTATGCCTTTTAACTTTGGAAGTTACCCAAGGTGATTCAAATGGTCTGATTGTAACTACTTTATTCGGAATGGACATTTCTGCAGCATATATTAAAGAATAGGTAATTTGTTGAGCATTTATATCAAGGTCAGTGGTTTCTTCGACCTCGGCAGTAAGGTTATATTCGGTTAAAGATGATCTGAACTTATCAAAATCTGCAAGTGTGTAGTTCCAGATTCACTTGGTATAGGTCATCGACACAGGTCGTAAAAATTTCAGTAGGACAATAGTCGGACAATGATATCTTATTTGATTTGGAATGAAGGTATCTATGACACCACTCGTTAAGACATGTGTTTTGTTGCGAGCAAGGATTAAATCTATCAATGACGATGAATTTTCTGTGTAATGTGTATCCTCAGTTATTAGTTGTGTAAGGCTGTATTCCTGTATTAGTTCAGTCATTTTGTTAACATTATTATTCTGAAGGTTGTAACTGAAGTCTCCGAGAATAAAGATACCAATAATGTTTGTGTTGTAGGCTCTGTCGATGCTTTCGCTGAGAAGATCGAAGTACGCTGCATTGCTGTTTGGAGGTCTGTAACACCCACCTATAAGAAGTTTCTTTGACTTAATGCTAAGTTCGATCCAAACTGCCTCTAGACCTTGCAGTTCAAGGTCACTTCGACGTTTACAGTAAATATTGTCTCGGACGTATATGACCACTCCCCCAAATAGTCGATCGTGCCGGTCTCATCTAAAAGGGGAATGAAAATTTGTTAAGCCTATACTATCGCTCTTGATTTACGGTTTCAACCAGCTTTCAGAAAAGATAAGTAGATCATATGCTTCAGATTCCGCGGCAATAATGTCAAGTTTCGGTAACAAACTTTGAATGTTGAGATGGAGTATACTAGAGGGGGTGGACAGGGGGGTAGACACTCCCCACTTCCCTCCCCCTTATCCCCACTTCCCTCCCCCTTTTCCCCCACTTCCCTCCCCCCTTTTCTCCACTTCCCTCCCCCCTTACCCCCATTTCCCTCCCCCAAGCAAACTATTCCCTCCCCTAAATCAGAATTTTTAATATCTCCAACGCTATAATTAAATTCAAACATGACTATGCAATATACATTCATGCAGATTTTGACCCCAAACTACACCCCTAATCTTTGCCCCCAAATCGGTATTTCCTTAGCATTTGCACCCCCTTTACAGAAAAGCTAAAGATTTGCACCCTCCATTTCAAAAGTCTGCGTAAGGGCCTGTATATGAGCCATACGGAAAACAGGTAGCACAAGGTGGTGGGCCCTGATCCGGTCCTAAACTGATCAAGAAATGAATGTGGCAGGCCTAGTCCGGGTCTAAAATGATCCACATTGGCACAAAAACAGTCGTATTAATTACTGAAATCAAAACTCAAGAAAACCATGTAAATCTGTATCTTCTTTTAATATTTTTGATAAGCATGGTCCCACACTTGGGGTCAGTGAGAACAATCATCTTTTTTTGTGGTTTTCTCAAAAACTGAGAGTTAAATGTCGAACTTGTGCAGTGTTTGACAAAACACGGACCACTTACGGACAAGGACTCGTGGACGCACGGACCTATTGGCAATACACGGACTTCATAACAAAATACGGACCAATTATTCACGGATCTCTTGACAAACCACGGACCTACAATTCATGGACTTGACAAACCACGGACCTATTATTCACGGACTTGACAAAGCACGGACCGTTATTTAAATTACGGACGCCACTTGTGATATATGAAAAAATAGGAGTAATATCAAAATCGGAATAACGTGACGGTTATGGATAACGTGACGTTACATTGTCATAGATACCTACATGTACGTTGAAGTAATCAAATTGTACAGATTTTTGATACCCATCCTAATGATGTAGGTCTGCACTGGATTTGTTTCTCGAAATTCAACAGCGACGATGATGTTGTCAACTTGTATGATAGTGCAGACGTTACTAACATTTCAACTCCGTTGAAATAGCAATTGCAAACATGATGTTTAGCCCTTTGCCGAAAATCTTTGTTAGACACTTTAAATGCTCTGTAGAAACGAATACAAATGCCTGTGGTTTCACACCATTGCAAATATGGTCAGCATCCTAAATGGAATTGATCCTAGTGGCATACCATATACTGTCACTAAAATGAGAGATCATCTTATCAAAGGACTTGAGAATCAAAACATAACAGTTTTCCCACACAGAAAATTATCTGTTAAGCTCCATTATAGGCTTTATCTGGGATCTGTTTTTGACCGTAATGATTAATGGATGAGTTAGAAGACCTCCAAACGGACCGAACAAATATATTTTTTTTACCACTATGGAAGATGAGAGCGAGCTAGGGTTGGGATCCGTAAAGCTAGCTTAACCTCCTATCCCCTCCTCCCCCCCCCCCCTCCACACACACACATACACGCGCGCTCCCGTGTAAATCGTTACTGACCGTTCCGAGGCGGTACTTTTATTGTGGTACTTTTTGTTAAATGTTATGAGGTGTTTCACTGTCTAATGTTTTACTTTCAACAAGTTTGGGTAAGAGAATTGCCACCATTTTTGGAAAAAAAGTTGCCAGCTCTGCTTGCCATCTGTTCATTTTGTGGCTGCTTAATTGTATTTTTCTGTCTTTTCCTTTGGTGTTGGGGGTTAGATGTGGATCTAACTATATCAGTTCCTGAGTTCACTTATTCACTTTGCTTAAAGTGACCGGAATTCCACTGTTTTGTATCTTCCGCATGCCAGATTCTGGCTTTATGTTCACATGTTCAAAATGCCAAAAACTGTTTCATCTAAGGTGACAAAATATCATACAGTTAGTACGGCAAGTCAAATTATCCCCCCCAAAAAAAGTCAGATGTTTAGATTACAGGTCATACGAGACAAGCAATTAAAATTATGATTTATCATTTAGTTATTTTGTAGTTTTCAATTAAATGACCATGTTATTGCTGCTACGGACCATTTACGGATCAATTTTCGGACCATAACTGATCATTCACGGACCAAGGACTTTTCACAGACGATCTGATTGCTACAACGGACCGATGTACGATGCACCAATTACGGACTATTTACGGACTATTCACGGACCACGGACTACGCATGGACCAATTAGCGGTTAAGTTTACTGTATTTTGCAATTATAACAGACTATTCACGGACCACGGACACGGAATTTTTATTGGTCCGTAAGTCCGTGAATGGTCCGTGTTTTGTCATCGGGCAACATGTGATTGATTTGACTGAGTTGGGGTTTAACGACACGTCAATCCTTGTGGGTCATTTTGTGTCATCTCCCAGAGAAAGGGAGAAGAGATAGGAGATAGTAGAGGAGATGAAAGAGAGGGACAGGGGAGAAAGGAAAATGAGTGAAAGTGAAGAAACTGAAGAAATAAAAAGCATTCCCCCTCTACCTTTATCTGCTGCATAGATAGCAGGCCTTGCCCAACTGTAAGCGCAACGTACGTGTATATTCTGTGTTTGGAACACCTATCGGGAAATTCATGTTGGTTCTTGAAGTGTTTTTTTTTTTTTTTTTTTTTTTTGAACAGCGCAAAGTCCTTATCCAACAATGAGCAAATAAAATGATTGTCTTCGGCAGACGGATAATTATTTCTAAAAATGTGGATTGCCACCGACAACGGCTATTTTGTGAACTTTCGGAATCAAAGGGAAGTAATCAACTAGAGATAAACCGAAATCGGACGTAAACGAATTCAATGTAAACTACGGTTGGTGGAACACTCCTCGTCGGTAAAGTAAAATCAACGCCGGATTCGTTGTAAATATACTTGAATCTACTTTAATACATCTATTAGATACTTCTGATACCCAGTTATTGCATTGAAGTACATAAAAATAGAGTAAAATCGGTAAACTACAACAAATTTTGGTAAAACCCCCGCCCCAAAAATTTCCGTACCCCCGCCCCCTCTTTCCCAGTCCCCCGCCACCTTTACCCCCGTCCCCTTTATCCCCGTCCCCCGCCCCCTTTACCCCCGTCCCCCGCCCCCCTTATCCCCGTATCCCCGGCTCCCCTGTCCACCCTCTCATACTAAGGTGATTCGTAAGCATTTCGAGAGAACCATTATGACTGGAGTTAATATTGCCTACGACAGAGTCCTGACCAGGGTTCGGTTCAACATCACCGCTAAGTAGAACTAAAATGAACATCCAAGTTACTGCTAAGCTTAAGACAGAGTAGAAAAGATTGCGGCAGAATAATATATTTTTGTTTGACTTGGTTGTTTTGATACGAGTATAAGGAAATTTAATGTTTCTGTATGTTTCATTGCTTTGTTGTAGTGCCATGATAACGCTCATACATGCATCATGGTAATTGGTTTAAACAATATTTTATTATTCATTTAAGTTCATATATATACATGGCATAATGTTATATGGTACAGGATTTGATAAAAAGCTAAAAGCTTATATAAATCATCTCCTGAAATAGAAATAAAGGCATATTTACATATGTGAATGGTAGATAATAATGATGTATGTTTGTGAAGTACATAATAATAATAATAATATGTATGTTTGTGAAGTACATAATAATAATAATGATAATGATAATAATAATAATAATAACGACTACCGTCGTCCTAATCACCATCATTATTGCAACTCTTAATAATAATAATCCACTAAAAGCAGTAATAATAACAACATAACAATAATCATTGCGATTATTACTGTTGTCATTACCATTACCACTACTACTACCAATAATATTAATGACACAATCTTCTGCATTGACTTGAAAGAAACGACGATGATGATGATAATAATAATGATTATGATGATGTCGACGGCGACGACGACGGCGACGACGACGACGACGACGACGACGATGATGATGATAGTGCGAGGACATGCCGTAGTCATAGTGATATTTTATTTATTTACATCGGTACATATATCGAGAATTTCTTTGAGAAGAGCGTGCACATTTATTCTTAGCCCAGCCAGCATTCCTCACAAATCCACATCCGCCACTATCGGCCGATAACGGCCCGATTCAGATTTATGCAGAATGCCTACTGGGAGGATACTCGTAAGGATATTTATGTTACAATTACATTTTGTCCTCGCTCAACATATACGATGTAGCATTCTACACTGTCGATCGACAATACCCGTTAAAGTTTCATTTTGAATAATGTTGCATATTTATTTAAAATGTATTCTGCTTATCATTTGGTGCCGCTTGATGTGTATTTTGTTAGATCAAACAAACGTTTAGAATGTATTATGAATTGTTGAACCTGAGAAAATAAAGCTTCATTCTCTACCACAGAGACATCAGCTATACCATAAGAACCTGATTAGTGTTAAGGGTAGGAAGATAGTTCGAAAGATACCTTCTTCTGGTGACTGCATAGTTTGGGCATTGGAAAAAGAAGTGATAGGTACTTTCGAATCCCTAACATGAACATGTTGGACTAGGGACGATATTTTTCCTGTAGAGATGCGCATCATGGTAATTGTAATGGTACATGTTGAAGAGTTGTTCGACTATTAAGATATGAAATTTATTGGAGAGTATTCTTTTCCTACATCCCAACCCTATAGTGTTTGTGACTCCAATAAAGCCGCCAAGACCGTCTGATTTAAAATCTCTAAGTTTCACGGTTAGGGATAATAAGTTAGGAAGAAGTCAGAGGTCCTGACAGCTTGCTTGGGGTCTTCATAATCAAGAGAGGTACTTTGAGATCGTATAAATAAACATTTGAAAGGAGGGGAACGTAGTCGGCGGTCATAGAAGCAAAGGTAGATACAAGAAAAAGAAGGTAAGAGAATTATAGTAAAGCATTCATAAGAAAACTGAATTCAAGAAATTAACCAAGTGATAGGGACAGACATGTCTTCGAGTACATATGGGCAGTAAAGGCCCAGATCAGCTCACGCCCCCTCGAAGTCGGACCAGGGTTCCACTACTTGCTAACAGAATCTTTAAATACTGTGAGATGAAATGAAATGGGCACATCAACTTGACAATACTCGAAGCAAATAGTAAATCACCGATCAACAGCGTCCGCACAGTCTGGCAGAATATTTAGATTTTACAGATTATTTACAGCAACTTAACAGTGAATGCTGTCAGTGAAAGCGCTGATCACTCTACGCGTCAGCGCATCCCGATCACCGTCCACCGATAGTCTTTGGATACAACACTATGTATAAAATAGATTTCAGAATACGAAACTAACAAAAAATACATCAATCAATGACCATTATAGGCACATGCTGGCAGTGAAAGCGCTGATTTCCCTACGCATCTGCGCAGTTTGATCAGGGCCCTCACCGTCCACTGACAGAGACTTTGAATACTACATAAGGTAAGGTACGATATAGCTTTACAGCATCCGGAACTACCACTAAATGCATCGGTCATTGGCAAATCGGGGCACATGCTGACTGTGAGAGCGCTGATCACCCTTCGCGTCTGCGAGTCTGATGAGGGCCCTCACCATCCACTGACAGAGTCTTTGAATACTACACATAATGTATAATATAGCTTTTCAGCATACGAAACTAACAGTAAATGCATCGATCACTGACAAATGTGGACAGAGGCTGAAACTGCATGTTACTCGCTACAAAAAGATGGGTTACAATATGGATATTCTGCGGCAATTAAACTGCATGCATGGTCGTTAACCAAATTATGGTTGACAACTATGTTTCCCGAATTGAAGGCCGATGGGTCGTCCTCAGACTAAGTGACAGTTCTCTCCTCAATCTTTTTCCGATGGTTGATGATGTCGTGGTCGGGCCCATCGTGGTCCTGTTTGTGGTTTTCTTGTGTTCTGGCTTCAGATCGACATTGAGCCCTTTGCTTTGTTTTATCGCATTTTTTTATCATGATTTGTTTAACTATGATGTGTTTCATAGATGACGTAGAGGAGCTCTATGCATACTGAACATGTATCTGTAATTTGAAGGTGCATAGGAATTTAGGCTGAGGTTTCACGCGAGTAAACCCCGTTCAAGCCCCGTCCCCATCTCCAGTAGTTGCCCTAATGACCATTCCAAGGCGCGGTTCCTCAATTGCAATTATTCTTTGTTCGTGCGTCGGTGGTTTCATTAGTGGTGTTTACTTTGTCATTATTTGTTCTCCTTCTTTTGACACCTAGGAAAGGCTATGCTTCGAAACGCAATATTTTTATTGACTTCAATGGAGAACACATAATTAAAAAAAAAAAAAAAAGAAAAAAAAAAAAAAAAAAAAAAAAAAAGAAGAGAAAAGAAAAAAAAAACAACAACAAAAAACAAAAAACATTTTATTTTTTCTATTTTGCAGCTTGACGAGGCTGAGATTAAATATTTTTATTGTTAGTGATGACATTCTGCAAAAAAAGGTAAGAGAAAAGTCCAGGGAGGGCCACAATCACAAACCGCAGCCCATCCCAGACACCAAGAGGAAGGGGAAACAGACAAAACCAAACATTGAAATTATAACATCAAATTTCTAGAACGAAAACTGTACGTGCGCGTATAATGGTTTTTAAGTTTTATGACAAGCGTTTTCGATTCCTAAACTGCATATAGTTTTGTCACATATTATATATGAATGTCAAAAAATTCGCCACGACTGCATCAATTAAGATTTGTTTTCTCTACTGTGAATAATTGCGAATAACACATGGTGTTGGCGGGCAGATTGTGAAGTATTAATTCACGAAGGCGAAGCCGGTGTGAATTAATATTCGCATCTGTCCGACAACACCATGCGTTAGTCGCGATAAGTCACAGCAGAAAAAAAACTATTTCGATTCTAACATGATACAGAAAGGAAAATCGACATTGTTGCAATGGTTTCCAGAAAACACTTTTGCAGCGGACGTCGCGAGAAGTAAACGTTTACATGCGTTTCCGTTAGGCTACATGGGAAACTGTTAAGGTCAAGAATATGTAAATGAATGAATGAATTTATTACGTGTGTTGCGTACGACTATTTCATGACGTAATTACACTACAACGTCACTTTCAGTATGGCGGTACCCATCAACGTTTTTCGGAGTAGCAAAAAAGGGCGTTTTATCGGGCGATATGCAAAAAAAGCCGAGCACATAACTTAGCGAGCACTAAAGAAAAGGACAATTTCGCAGAGGAGGAACAGATAGTGTGTGTAAGTGCGTGCGCGCAATCCTGTGTCCCATCTACACTCCTTCTTCATTTTGTTAGATGAACATAACTTCACCCTGATACCTACGTACATACGTGCGGGTGGATGGCTGGATAGATGGCTGGATGGACGAATTATGTTAAACCGCGCATTCATTAGAAGTTTCGTGCTCAAGTCCTTTAACTAAATCGAAAAGGGCAGTTACTCGATTCAAACTCCCAAATCAAACAGCGTGTACCACATAAAAAAAAAAACAACAACAAAACTTGCGAGATTATTTATTCATATTATTTATTTATTTGAACTGTGCAACGGTATATATGAGCCGCGACAAGCCGCATGAAGAAACTTTGAGTCAACGAGCACAGCGAAGACGCTGTTCAGATTGCGTGAATGAGCAAAGTGATCTGAGGCTTTGCTGGGCGCTCATGTCCGAACACACATATTTTGCTTTTCGCGTCTCATGTGATATTTGTATATACTGACTGCACACATCATTTTACAACAGAGTGCCAGAAACGTCTCATTCTGCTTACATAATTTTCTAGTTTGAATAAATATTTCACAATCAGCCGCCTAAAACCATGAGATAATCACGATAAATAGAGAATATTTACTCTTTTGCTGTGAATACCATAAATATTGTCATCGAGTGTAATGAAAACATCAGTATTTTCACGAGTGCGAAGCACGAGTGAAAATTTGAATGTTTTCATTACACGAGATGAAAATTTTTATGGTATTCACTGAAAAAGAGTAAATTTTCTTTTTATTTTATTTTTTTGCACGCCACTGCACGTTTCTGACGTCATATCTAACGTCACCAAACAAAACACGAACGTCATGGCGTCGACGTTCAGTGCTTAACATGCGAAACGCTGGAGAGACAAAAACAAAATGTTTCGGCAAATCAAAATAATATTGATACCAAAATGTTCCTTACATTCTAACTAAGAAAATGCATACCCACACTTGATAGTTTTGTTCAGAAACAAAGAAGTTAGAGGTGTTAAAAAATCTGAAGTGGAGGTAACATCCACTTCTGAAACAATGAAGAAAAACGAAGTCGTCCAAAGCGAGCAGTGAAAATATAAATCGTATCAGTCACTATAGTGAAATGATACGATATCATTTCACTAGTGATTGATACCATTTTTATTTTCACCAGATATACACTGATTTCACCGCTAACAATAAAATAAAACGCGGTAGAGATTATTCCCGAGTTCGTCCCTTTTAAGAAAAATGCCGCTAGTAATAACGTTTTGGTGCGTCTAATGACGTCGCCGGTAAGCGACTGTAACGTCGCTTATAAATAACGTCGAAAAACGTAGACCTCATACTTCTTTATCTGAATGTACTTCAAAAACTAACTTGGTAGTCAAGGACATTTTTCCGTTTATTATAATCAACCACGAAATATTGGTTTTTGAAACATTCTATGTGCCAGTTAGTTTTCTGTATGCAATTAAAAGTTGGGAAATTCGGCATTTTTTTTCTGATTCATATTGCTAACAAGATTTAGATTTCTAAGCGGTCCTTGCGCCTAAACGAACTCGGTGACCTCTCTCTCTCTCTCTCTCTCTCTCGCATCTTTTATGTTTGGTAATATGTTTGGTCTACTCGTATGCGAAATTCAAAAATATATTCTATAGGGGAGTCTATTTACGTATTCTTTACCTGAACGTCATGTTGGAATTTATGTTGTATCAAGTCGGGATTTATCGAGGAAACAAAATTGGCGGGTTAGAAGTTTTGGCTGGGCAGTACATTTATATTTGAAAGTATCAGCTGACAACCAGTTTGACTGGGGTCTATACTGACATACCTGTCCCACTGTTTAAGGTACACACACTATTGGATCCGAAAGAAAGAAGAAGAAGAAGCAAAGGTCCAAACGGACCTTAACCTCTTACCTCATCACAAAGACAGCTATTTGTGATGGCACATATGCTCTTCCGCTTAATACGTGCAGGACTTTCACTAAGTTTCAGAAACAGGATATTCAGACTTTCGTATTGCTATTTTGACCATTTTCCCATGTTTCCATACAGTATGTTTATTGTGTTACATCTCACTCGCAACATAACCTTTTAAACCTCACTTGCAACATAACCTTTTAAACACTAAATCGTTGATGTATGTTTGTGTATATGATGCCGAGACTTCATTCACTGGAATGACTGTGTTTAAATGGTATGCTCATCTGATGCCCTAAACTGTTGATAAAATTAAGGAGAATTGATACCCTTGATGGATTTTCCGCCGTTTTACAATGGAACTATTTTTTAGACTTCTTGTTTTGCTTTTCTGCACACCTAGTGCCTTCTGAAACGGTCCCTTCTCGAAACGGGAGCAAATTCTATCCTTTTAGAATAGACATTTTTACAGAAAGGAGGCAAAACAAATTTCACAGTTACCTCCTGAATGTGCATCCATTCAATCTTGTCAATGTTCAGTGAATGCTTATAAACGGCTACGAAAAGGCAAATATCGGGTAATGACTGGCTCTCTAGGGTATCCATTACCTAAAAAGTATACGTAGTTGTCAATCAAGCATTTGGAAATCTGTGGCATTTCAAGTTCAGTGAGTGTGCAACAAAACCAATGAATATTATATAAATTATAGTTTCTTTATTTTTCATCAAATGTTTTAAAAACGTTTTGACTAAAATGTAAGCGACATTTTTTTTCAGGTTAGTTTTATTTGAGTATTACTTCCAAATCTGAGACCTTTGTATAATTGTGTCGCGGCACGACAAATGGACCATTATGTCATATATGATTCTCCCACAAGACATATGCATTATTCGTTGCTTTTAGTAGATGGTTCTAATGGCGCGAATAGCGCATCCATTTGTTTTCTTGCTAAATTCTAAATTTAACCGCAAACTCCCATGATCAAATGTGATCGAGTTATTCAAAGAAGATAGATAGATAGAGCAAATGTCGAAATCAGCTTGTGCCTCCACGCAGTCTGATCATAACCGTGTCTGGTCGGCATTATATATTACAGTAGTCTGTTTGTAAGCGGACCTGGAAGGCCAGTTCCATATTCAATTTAAAGGGGTGTCTGTTTTTTTTTTTTTTTTTTTTTTTTAATGATTTGTTCTTTTAACAGAAAGTCCTGTATTTAATGCAAACAGTGTAGACCCTTATCAGACGACGCGTCCCGCCGTGCCGTCTGATCTTGGTCTATACTGTTTCCCAATGTCCCTTCTATGGGACGCCAGGCGTAAATGGGTTTTAATTAAAATGAAATTATACAAGAATGAGTTTAAAACTTTCCAACACGCAAAATCAAAAAACCAAACCAAGTAATGGTCAAGAAAAATAGATATATGGCAGAGGAAAGCACAAATCAATCCAAAGATGTGTAAAATGCGTTTTTTGTCTGATAGAAAACTGAGCTGCGTTCAGTAGTGCAAAGTGATAGCGAACGTTTTGTCTTGGATTTTTATACCTAATGACAAGCGCGAACAGGAGCAGGGGTCCAGGGCAAAACACTCACTATTATTTGTACTACTGAACGCCGCCTATCAGGGGAACAGATCAGTATATATTTGAATAAAATATCCTTTTAATTCGACATAACTGCCAATACATTAAAACAAGTTCGACAGAACAGTATACAAATTGTTGATAAAGTGGTAAAAATGTAATTACTCAAACCATGGAAAACTGGAAACACACACACACACACATACACACACACATATACAAAAAACAAACAAACAAACAAAAAAAAACCTTAAAAAAAAAAAAAAAAAAAAAAAAAAAAAAAAAAAAAACAAACAAAAAAACCAAAAAAAACCCCCAAAAAACAAACAAACGAATATCAAAATTTATTCTAAAAATCGAATTTACATTATTAAGGTACAGGCAATATATGATACCGAGCAATGTTATCACTTATTTAATTTGTTTTAAGAATATCCCAGCAAGAACTCTACTTCAATCTATATCGGACCTTCATCGGCCCGACAGGATTCCGTAGATTAAAGTAAAATGATAACGGAGATATCATATGGTCATATAAGCAACGTTACTGCATAAAAAGCAGTGCCGCACGTTATTAACAGCCGTGCATTAACCGGCGAAAAGCCGTGTATTTGTTAGGCAATTCACGCGCTGTTAATGCACGGCTACGCAACTTTCAATATAATCGTACCGAAGCCACAGATTTGCTGCCGTTACGAGATGTGTACTGCCCGGCCCTAGAACGACGAGCATAGTCCGTGGAAATTACGTTCGCGAGACATCGGTGAAAAGGCGAAACAAAATAGTGCAAGAAAGAACGCGAAAAGTAGCAAATGTTTTCAGTTCTTATCAATAATAGCGATCGGCCTTCGGTCTCGGTTTTCAAAACCTCCATCGGGACCTGGCGAATGTTTATACATGAAAAACCATGTTTGATCACTATATTCATAACTTATTCTATTTTCACCATTTCAGAAAAGTAACCAGGGAAATGCTGAAGAAAGTCAACAATAACAAAATAAAGCACTCCCGAGGAACCGGATATGGGCTGTACGCATTTACGTCTTACAGAATTTAAGCGAGTACTGAGGAAAGGTACTCGTGTAAGTACTGAGATCCGACAGTTTTGAAAGTACTCGAGTAATACTGAGTACCCTTCTTATAAATTACTTAAGTAAGTTCTGAGCACTTTACAAAAGTACTCATGAGTACTTCTGAGTACTATAAAGTATGCAATGAAAATTTAAGACAAAAGTCAATTTTAATCACTAAACAGGTTGCAAATATTTACAGTATTTACAAGCAAATACATCTTAGAAGCTTTGTGTCATGTTTCTATTGATAAACAAGAAACTAACTTAAACAGTTATTAAACTTGAAAGAATTGGCTATATCCTGGATATTATGCGGCAGACTGCATGCCTAGTTGTCAACCCAATCATTGTTGATGGCTATGCTTCACTCTTTAATTGCACGACGGCGGTTCGGGCCTCAGACTCAATGACGGCCTCTTCGTAAAACTTTAACCAGTGGGTTGGGGCTTGACGATATGTCTTTGGCTTGGCCCGCCGTGGTTCAACTATTGGTTTTCATTTACTCTGGCATACAGAAGAATTTGCGATGAGTACTCGTCTTTATTTATTATAGTGATTAATTTGATTTTTATGTTTTCGCTTTGATGCATTGACTGAGTTAGGAGCCTTTATGCGAACCGATTTTTTTTATGTATTTCTGTATTAAGAGTAGCATCGGGACCCAGGGTGAAGTTGGCTAGCTGTAAAAGTGCTTTACCGCCCCCCCCCCCCCACCTCCCCCGCCCGGTGGTTTACTCTACTGACCGTTCTAAAGCGGTGGTACCGGTGTTAGTCTTACTCTTTGTTGCTTTGTGGTTTATTCTACGAGGCGATTTGTTTTATGTCTTACCTTGTGTCATTTTGTTCTTGTGTTTTTCACTCCTTTTAACATTGCGATTACCTCGCTTGGGGAAGAGAGAGAGAGAGCTAATCTTAGTGCTTTTCGTACGTTTGTTCGATTTGTGCTTGGTTGGATTTGTCGGTATTTCTTCCTCTTGGGGACTGGGAAGGGCTGCGGTTTGTGATTGTGGCACTCCCTGGACTTTTCTTTTACCTGTTTTGAGAAGTTTTCTAATTTTAATGCACTTCTGAATCATCCAAAACATTTCAGGGACTATTTTCTAGGTGACTTTTTACACTGTCTTTCACAAGTTTTCCCAAGTTTTCACCAGCTACTGATTTGGACACTTCATTCAAACGATTGTTAGACCTTATCAATAGTTTTTTTTTATATATATGTTTCATCCTTTAACCTACATCTGTCTGGTCTGAATACCTTGCCACCAATACTGAACAGTCTTTCAGCAGCAGCGGATGATGCCTGAGTGGCATGGAATTTGTTTGCTAATTTTGCAAGGCGAGGATACTCAGTTTCACTTTTTCCAGAACTTCGTAGTGTCACTATTCATGTCAATAACTGGTTCATTTAAATAATGTGAAATAAAGTGCATGACACCTAGGCATGTTTTGGGAAATCACACTGATTACCTACATGTAGATAGGAGGGAACAAGCAGCATATATCTGTCAGAGAACAACTTTCAAGGGATAAAGCCGTTGTAACTCTTGTTCTCCGACAGGTTGTACTTCTCTTTCTCTGCTTATTATCCTATCCAGATTCACTGTTGTTGTCAGCTCAGGATAGTCATGGTGACTATACCATCTTGAGAGTAACAGTAGGTGTGAAAAGAAAATATATATAGTTCATTAAAAACGTTATTACTCCCGGGTAATTATATGCGTCATTAGACCTGACCAAAGCACATTATGTCCACACTGTCCTAAAAACTTATTTATTAAAGGAAAAACTACAATCTTTCTAAATGTTAGGACATGTCTGATTGGTTTTACTGTAAAAAAAAAAAAGCATCAAAAGGTACTCAGCAGGACTCGTAAAGTACTTATAAGTACAGAGGATTTTTCTTCAGTACTTGAGTAAGTACGAGTATATATACTCGTAATTTTTTGTTAAGTACCGTGTACAGCTAAGCACTGGGTAAGTACAAGAATGAGTACTCCATTCCTGCTTTAATAAACAATCAGAAGCACCGGGCATTGCAAACTGTTTTCGTAACAAATGAACCCTTTGATTTAAAAAAGCGTAAGGATTACATGTAGGTTAGAACCTTACCCCAAAGGTATGGCACTTGCTTTCTGTTTTAATTTTCATATGCCATGCTTTCTTATTGCCATGCTAGCATTGTAGTCAATTTCTCCAGTGGCTGTCCACATTGCTTTCCTTCCTTTCTGTTTGTATTTTCATTTGTGTTAATGTCTGGAGCTGCTACAGGAGATATGGGTGAGGTTTGCCAACCAAGCTAGCTTTCTACTTAAACACTTGGTATAAAGCTTCATAATACCCGGAACTGCAATTGTATCACATGTATGAAGAGCTATACAAAGTAATTAGGATCTAGAGGTTGAAGTTTTGTTTCCGGGCTGATGAAGGCCGCGAGACCGAAACGTTCCAAAGAATTAGGTGAACTATAAAAGATATTATAATTAATTATTCTTCCTGTGAGGAAACTTAGGTTCAAAAATGAGTATTCTGTTTAAATCCTGTTGGGCCGATGACAGTCAAATATAGACAAGTAGAATGCTAGCTGGGAATACACCCGCTCTTCCCATCCTTATTACAACTCATACAATAAAGTATGTAATCAGAGCGTAAAGAAATTTTGTATACCCCGCCACACGATAGTGGGGGTGGGGATGGGTATTATGGTTGCACGTTGGACGTTCGTGTGTCTGTCCGTCCGTCCGTCCGTCAGTCGTACGTCTGCCCGTCCATCTGTTCGTCCGCCCGTCCGTTTCCGGATGATAACTTGAGTAAACATCAATAGATTTTCACGAAACTTGGTATATGCATTGATATTGTAAAGATCTGATTTGGGATTGCTGTTGGGCAAATTTCGTAAAATTTTTACAGAGTTATCTGCCCGCGACACGACAATGGCGGGGTATTATAGTTTAACGTTTTTATTTACTTTTGTAATCTCAGCAACCTATAAACACAAAAGAACAAAGATTGGGCGCTGCAAAAAAAAAAAAAAAAGTCAAACTTTGGTCCTTTCATGATTTATGCAAGCTCTGATGAGCATCACCTGTGTTTTTTGAGAGAACTTAAATTGTGATTTCTTCATTTCTGCATCCCACTGTTTTTCCTTGTTTCACTTATACTTCATTAAATATATCTGATCTCTTAATAGGATTCACAAGAATATCATAAGTAATATTAACGTTTAGTATATAGAGTTATGGTTGCTTATATTCCCAGCGGGTACATGACGTTCATACAACGTCGCGTTAATGTTGATGCAATTCATGAAGTTGCATTAACGTTGATGCGACGTTGTCTGTATGTTGCATTTCCAGCTGGATTATGTACACCCCTTCAGGGGACTAGATACATAATTATGGTATCTTTACCGCCTTTTTCAGGGAGACAACTTTTGTGATTCCCTGTTTGCTTTCCTGCACACCAAGCCCCTTCTGGAAAAAAAAGTCTACTCTATAAGGAAAGAATTTTGCTCCCCTTGGGAACAAAGTACTTACTTTATTCCCCTCAAGTAAGGCATATTCTGTCCATTTCTTTTGATTACCTATAACATAAAGACCAATATAAAGCAAACACTCTGATTCAAATGGTAAAACTTACTACTTTTTTAGTTCTACCCTGATAGCCAGCTCTGTATGCCGCTATGATTGTAAACGCTCGAAATACTACCACAATACCTACGAGTAGTTGGAATTCTTCTTAAATCTATACCGGATAGTTATCGGCCCGAAGGGATTCAAGTCGGGCCGATAACGGTTCGATATAGATTTAAGTAGAACTACCTGGGTGTAGATTACAACTGAAATTTTAAATTCCGATGCCAATACATGTTCTTGTAGCTACAGCATTGTTGTCTCCCTCTCAGGTTACGTACGTAATTTTGTTTACTGATGGGCTTATTTGCGACCGAAGTTAGCATTGTGGTCACCGCCTTCAGTTGCTGCCCACTTTGCTTTCTATTTTTCGTTCAGTCTGTGCCTGAGATATTTTTTTATGTTTGTAACTGCTTCGAATATATTTGCATATTACAAACTGTAACTAAATTAAATGAAGCAGGCTCATTACAAAAGTAGTCCCATGTTTATCCGATTTATTTCTTCCAACTAGGCCGCGCCATTCGAAAACGTGTCTTCGGACATATGCCGACAGTGAATGCACAGATCAGCCTGCGCATCTGCGCAGTCTTATCAGGGCCTTCACTGTCCGCTAACAGAATCATTGGATACTACAGAATGTATGATTAGAGAGCAGAGGCCCGGACGATAATTTGCCCATGCGCAGGATGGCCTTCACTGTCCGCTAACAGAATCATTGGATACTACAGAATGTATGATCAGAGAGCAGAGGCCCGGACGATAATTTGCCCATGCGCAGGATGGTCTGAATATGCGCATTATGCGCATGTTCGAAGACATTTTTTCGCATGACACAGGCCAAATGATCCCTCTTTGAAGAATTTATTCACCGTCACTACAGCTGGCCTTAAGAATAAGCTAATTATACAAATACAGTATTGAAGAAGAAATACATTTTATTACTGACATGTCCAGTTTTTGGGGCGGTTTACCGCCACCAGATCTACTATACCTCATTTCTACTATCCGTTCAGCTGGAAAATGCCTACCTAATAACTACCTAAAATCGCCCCCAAAATAGTTCCCTGCTAACGTTGATAACGCTAAATTCTGCAGTTACACATATTAGCTTTTGCATTTACACATATTAGCTTTATACATTCAGATGCTTATAAATAGCGAATAAATGAACTAAAGAAAAAAAGAAAACGTCAAACTATTTGAAGAAATAAGATTTTGATCATACTAAGTACAATATCCGCGGACGAATATACAGTATACTCCAATAAAGCATACCAATCTACAGCGTTGTCTAACAAACAGGCGTTGTTTTAGGAATTCGCAATAGATGCAATAGATGGCTGGTTGGGGTGGGGTGCGTGGGGGGAACGGGCTCCCCCAATAGGACACAGAGTTTGGGTGGGGAGGCAAAATCCACAGGGTGCGAGTCATTTACTCACATATTAAATATTCTGTGTGGCTTTTTTTCTTTCTACTTATCTGGTGCCCTGTTAAAAGCTGAGCGAAAGGTATTGCTCAAATTGACCAATTTAACCTACATTTCTCGGTAATAAGCAGGACGTTTTGTAGCAGATCATTTTGTACCGTTATAAAGTTAGCCTAAGTTCTGCTTCAGAACAGGTATACGAACAACAACAAAATAGTCCTTAAAGTACATACTTTCGAAGATTATTATCAGAATAAAATATTTTCTGAATATGACTGGCATTTACTGCCAACATAATGCTATCTGGTGACTGAGTTGTTTCCCATGTATAGCTTCGGTAACGTATAAGCTGATTTGTTTCCCTTTGTAAGGCGTAAGCAACTGATCTATCCTCTGATATGATGAGCGATATCATTGAATTTCTATCAATAAATTTGATACCTTGCTTTCATGTCAGAGAAAAATGAACGTAAAACAACTTCTTGAATACTTTAAGGTCCGGAAAAAAATTAAAACGAAAATCGCACAGAAAATTGCGGGCATCTTCTTTTTCTTTTTTTTTTTTTTTTTTTTTTTTGCTGAAGCATGCGCCCATCCAGTACATTAAACTGTGAGAAGCCACCAGAAATCGGTGCAAATCCCGCGCTCTATAGTAATCTCTGAAAAAAAAAATACCCTGGCCGCGGCCCTACTAACCACATATAAAAGGCTGAGAAGGGGCTATTTTCAAGCTGTCTTTTGGCAAAACAAAGATGGCAGCCCTATGCGAATATAGTTTATGTTTGCTTGTTTGTAACCAGAAATATGTAAAAAGATGATGATGTGAAATGTTGGGCATCTTTATTGGATTTCTTTGTGTCGTCTGTAAGGGGCTGGGGGCGAAGTGTGTCGTCCGTCACATTGGTATTTCTAACCAGTGAACGGTGCGTATGTAAAAATCGATGAGGGAGGTATATCAGTTTCCCATAAGTGGAATGAATAGAGATATCTCTATTTCAATCATAAATACAGATATCTCTAATTGAAATGCAGCTAACTCTAATCGAAATACAAAAATATGTATTTAATTTAGAAATTGAGATATCTCATTTCAAATACAAATATACGCATTTCAATCAGAGATACTTGTATTTTAAATGCGAATATAAAAAATTCAGTTTAATTTGAGATATATCTAACTGAAATGAAGATATCTATATTATGATCGAAAATAGAAATGTCTGTATTTCAAATAGCAATATATGCATTTCAGTTTGAGAAATCTCTATTTCAGTTACAGATATCTGCATTTCAGTTAAAAATATCTGTAATTCCCAGAGTCTCAGATATCTGTATTTATTAAAAGAGATCTGTATTTGAAATCAGAATCAGAATCAGAATTGTTACTGGTGACACGTCAAATGACATTCATTCACCAGCACCTGTGAAACGGGAAGTTAATCCCTAGCTCTCGCCAAAGAAGTAAACTTAGCTACTTTATCCTTTGCATCTTTCAGCGGATGGAATTACCGAATATGGAAGGGCATTCCAATCTCTAATGGTCTGAGGGAAGAAGGATCCCTTGTAAATATCTCTTGCAGTGGGTATCTGAAATGCCAAGGCGTGATGATTTCTGTAGCTCCTAATTGGGGGAATAAGTTCATCTGTTGGAATGCTGGCAGCTCTCTTTAGACCTTTGTACAAGAGTATAAGCATACTGTTTCTCCTCCTTTTTGTTGAGAGACTCCGATCTTAAGTTTTTCAGTATTCCGGTCATACTTCCAGTTTCAAGAAGCCAAGTGTTCTGTTAGCCTTTGTACACAAGTTGCTAATATGAGTATTCCATCTCAAGTCATGTGTGATGGTCGCGCCAAGGTATTTAATGGAATCCACATTTTCGACAACCGTTCCCTCTAAAGTGTAATAAGCCTCAGTTTTTTTCTTTTCCTAGTTATCTGCAAAATATTGCATTTAACAGGTTGAAATCTCATTCCCCATTTTCTTGCCCAACACCCTAATCTATATTTATCCCTCTGAAGTTTCAGTGAGCCATCTGCCTCTCTAATATCACGATCGTAAACACAGTCAGCTACGAACAGTCTTACTTCGGAGTCAATATCGGTTGAAATATCATTAATGTACAAAGAGAACAACTATGGACCCAGAACGGTCCCTTGTGGGACACCAGACAAAAATGGAGCGCACTCTGAAGTGTCGCCGTTAACAACAACTCGTTGTTTTCTGTAGCAGAGATAGGACTCTATCCATTTGAGAGTCTTCCCGCCAATGCCATAACAAAGTAATTTGCTTTTTAAGTAGTTCGTGAGGGTGTGTGTCAAAAGCCTTTTCGAAATCTAGAATAAATGTATCCACCTGTCCTCCTTTGTCCAAAATTTTTGCACAATAATTTATTACCGTGGTCAGCTGAGTTTCACAACTGTGCCTTTTCCTAAATGCATGTTGCCTGTTTGACAAAATTTGGTTTTCATCCAAGTGAGCCATAATATTTGAGCAAACAATATGTTCAAGCAACTTACATGGTACGCATGTCAGTGACACAGAGCGATAGTTGCAAACAAGAGCTCTATCTCCTTTCTTATAGAGAGGGGACAAATGTTCGCAAGAAGCCATTCTTTTGGGATTTCACCAGTTTGCTGAAACAAATGTGAAAATACTGGGCCCAGTTCGTTTGCTAACTCCTTAAGGACTCTAGGATGAAGCTCATCAGGCCCTAAAGCTTTAGACGGATTTAAGCCCTTAAGAAACTTTATAACTCCCTCTGATGAAACTACAATATTATCCATGAAAGGTGTCAGTCTCTCGGTTAATGGAACCTCTTTGTACTCAGTTTTATTGAACGCATCATTGAATTGGCCAATCAGTTCCTCTGATATCTGCATTAAATAGGTAAAACTCCAAACGGGTTGCCATTGCTGAGTATTGTTTATGTATTGTTTCTTTTTTTTTTTAATATCAACATAAATCCCAATCAGTTCAAGAGTTCAGGCAACCGCTCCCACCAGCACTCTCAGTGCTTTGATTAGATAATCTCTGGTAACAATCTATATATATATATATATATATATATATATATATATATATATATATATATATATATATATATATATATATATATAGATATATATATAAGTTGGGAAAAGGAGCATAACATCTAACAAAAAATCTTTTTGGTAGCACAGAAAGGATGCTGAAATGATAGGCGTTAAACTTTATGTTGAGAGTTAATCATTAACAGTGCAAATAATTTGTTCACCTGAGGCATTTCGGCTTTCGCCTTCTTTAGAGGTTTTCTATTTAAAAAAAAGACATAAAAATGTAAAATTTACGATTAAAGGATTGTGCCCTTTTCGGGCCCATGTTATCTAGCCCGCTGCGACTTAATAACTGATCGTGTTTAGATATATGTGAAATGTAAACAATACGCGAAAACACAACGTGCAAAATGTAGAAAGTTTATCTTCAAAACATATGAAGCTTATCTTTACTATCAACATCACTGTGTCCATATACGCAATGTATACTATGCACATAAACCCTACACCAAAAGGGATATACACCAAACTGAGTGTTTTACACCAATACATAAGGCAAATGGGCCCAACTTGCGTAAAATCATATGAACAAAACGTACCACATAAATTGTCGCATGCCCTGACTTAGGAACGATGATTCCCTCTACTGGTCGCCCTTGTTGATCCCATATGGCCGTAGAGTGTTCAGACGTCGGATCCAATAGCTCTCTCTTGCTTTCCTGGTTCGATCTGTCCACTCCGGGTTATGGTCTAAGCAACAAAGGGTGGCGTGATTGAGGAAATCATGCTGCGGTGAACAGAAATGTTCTGCGACAGGAGACCTCTCGAACCGCTTGTGTTTCCAATCATCTCGGTGGCCGTTCATCCGTTGGTTCACATGATCACCGGTTTCACCAACATATTGCTTTCCACACCAGTTGTAAGACAATCAATGTTGTCTACCTTATTACATGATAAGGTAGACAACATTGGTTGTCTTACAACTGGTGTTGCACCTAAGCTTGATTATTGTCCTAGACGCTGACTTCGCGATCTGCGTGGGGGTTATCATTTTGCAGGTTTTGCATCTTGCTTTGCCGCACGGTCGTGTCTCCCCAAGTGGTTCATCATCACGCATGTCTGGTTTGAGCTTGGCACGTACAAGAAGATCCCGCAGACTCTTGGGTCTTCTGTAGGCCATGGTCGGTCTTTCTGCAAAGATCTCGCTCAAAGTGCTGGAAGACTCAATGATGGGCCAGTGCTTGTTAATTATTTCCCTCACTTTTGGCAAGTCTGGGTGATATGTCAACACGAAGGGGAGAACGTTTGACTCGGATTTAAGCCTGTAAGAAAGTAAGTCTTCTCTCTTTTGTTGCCGTGCTCTCTCAATGGCAAGTGAAATTTCCTGTTTCTGATAACCCCGTTTGCAGAGGTGGTCAGTCAGTTCTCTTGCTCTTGATTCAAAGGTGTCCGAATCAGAGCAGATACGTCTGAGGCGAAGTGCAAGGCTGTAAGGAATATTTTTGCAGCAGTGTTTCGGGTGGCAACTTGTGGGTAGGAGATACTGGTGTGTATCTGTCGGTTTTGTATACAGATCAACAGATATTGTATCGCCCACAAGACTTGATTTAGTGTCAAGAAATACGTGCTGCTCAGTTGAAATTTCAGCCGTGAACTTTATGCTCGGGTGGAAGTTGTTGGCCTCATCGAGGAAAGCTGTCAAAGCCTCGCGGCGATGCGACCACTTCGTCAATATCGTCAATGAACCTTAGCCATGAAAATGGTCTCAGGGCCACCGACTTCAACAGCTGTCCCTCGAGACGACCCATGAAAATGTTGGCGTATGCAGGTGCCATTTTGGTACCCATAGCAGTGCCTTGGACCTGGAGATAATGTTTTCCGTTGAACTCAAAGTTATTGCATTTGAGTATGAGGGTCAGAAATTTGACCAGAGTCTGTGTAGGTGGGTCCTTGACTTTTCTTTCCTCCCAAACTTCCTCGCATGCCTGGATACCATCCTGATGGGGAATATTGGTATAGAGGGAAGTGACATCCATGGAAACAAGGAGGGTGTCGGGTGGAAATGGGGCCTGGGCATCTTGCTTCCTCAGGAAATATGTTGTGTCCTTTAAGTAGGACGGCAGATTTTGAACATGAGGTTGAAGATGCAAATCAACAAACTCTGATATCTTTTCCGTGGGATGGCCATTGGCAGAAACTATGGGGCGACCCGGGTTGCCGGCTTTGTGTATTTTGGGGAGGAGATAGAATCTGCCTGCTTTAGGCTGGTCAATAAGCAGGTAATTTCTGTTCTTCTCGCTTATGTGGCTTTCATCGTGCATTTCACTGATCGCTTCAGACACTTCTTTGGCGAATTCGGGTGTGGGGTCATGATCTAGAAGTTTATAGTAGGTGGAGTCTCCTAGTTGTCTCTCAGCCTCTGAGATGTAATGATCTCTATCCATGACAACAACCGCAGAACCCTTGTCAGCAGGTTTTATGATGATCTCTTGTCTATTTTGAAGATCATAGAGAGCACTGCGTTCGGATTTCGTGAGGTTGTCATGTTTCGGCTTCGAGGGCTTGTGTGACGCTATGTCAGACTCCACACTGCTTATAAACGTCTCCAGATCAGGACCTTGTTTTGGAGGTTGCCAGTCGCTTTTAGGTACAAAATTTGGATATTTCTCCGATGAGCCGTTAGTGTCATCACGATCATTGAAGTGTGATTTGAGACGCATGCGTCTGCTGAAGACCTTGGTGTCATGCAACAGGTTTCCTCTGTCATAACTTTTTGGGCGGGGGCAGAAACCTATAGACCTTTGGATAAGAGACGATTTTCCGATTCGGTAAGGTCTACGCTTGAGAGGTTGACGACAGGGGTGTCGTTTGCAGTTTTACTGGTTTCCTCTCGTCTGTGTCGACGGACAAAGCGTCTGTTTCTAGGTTTCTTGCACATGAAAAAATGACCGGTTGGAGGGTCAACAACATGATCGACACCTAAGGCTTTCAGCTTTTTTGACGCTCTTTAAGCAAGCGTGTCTCCTCCCTTTTGGTTTGGCGCTTGACAGAAGAAAGCACACATTGACTATCGCCAGCACCAATTAAGGCCTCAGGTAAACAAATTATTTGCACTGTTAATGATTATCTCTCAATATATATATATATATATATATATATATATATATATATATATATATATATATATATATATATATATATATATATATATATATATATATATATAAACCCAAATTGCAACTTTGAATGACAAAGATAAATAATTTGGCGTATGAGCACAGAAGATTGTAATATGTTTTATCAGCTACAACAGTTACTTTCCTCTCTCTCTCTCTCTCTCTCTCTCTCTCTCTCTCTCTCTCAGAAGAGAGAATAAACAAGTCACGTTAAAAACGTCAACAATTTAAACCTCGGTGGTGTCGATGATATGATGTTTGATTCAGTTATAACTTGTCGGAACTCCTCGGCCGATTCCGTGACTTAACGGCATTGGCGCCAGGGCCCTCCGAGAATGTTCGGATAACAGGAATACCGTATTCGACCTAATTACCGCATTGTGTGCTTAAGTTTTCCAAAATTACTGGGAAAATTTCAGTAAAATATCTTCCTAATAAGATCATACTTTAGATGAATATGAGCAGAGGACTTCCTGAGGGGCGTATTTAATGATGCTTATATTGTATGTGTTCTATATATCTCACTCAGTCCAGTGGTATTTCATATTTCTACATATACACTTTTTTTCCTACAAAGTCGATTGACCGTACTCTTAAATGGGTAGGGGCGGTAATTAGATCAATTACGGTACCTTGATTTCTCTGCCATGCATCCCATTTGTCGCGGCGGGTGAGAACAGAATTTCTCTTATACGATTTTGTTTGTTTGTGTTCTATTTTGTAGTTTACCATACTGTATTTACCCTTAGTATTGGAACACCTTAATTTTTTTTTTCTATACTTGTCATAAAAATTTGAACAAGTTCATTTTAATATTTGTTGTATGTCTGAGGAAAATGGCTGGATTTGTGTCAGACAGTGCAGACTCTGATCATATGCCACGTTCTGCGTCCGGGCCTGTTTGTCCAGGCAATGCTTATAGTTTTTTTTTTTTTTTTTTACGGTAATCTTTTTCTGCCTCTTACGGGCGCATCTCACTTATTTATGGTGTGATTCGCAAATAAAACTGAGCTGAGTTTAGTACTACACTTTACAGAGAATAAATTATCGACGCGGCAGTTTTCTCGCCTGGCAGAGTAACTGGAACCACACATATATTTTGCCTTGGCCTTACCAACCAGATTCTCGCTGTAAATATTTAAGGTTGCAATTAACATTGAATATATGCCACTCAAAATGCATTACATTTCTAAGAGGATTCCCCAAACGATTATGGATGGCCTGACAAGTAAAAAGATACAGCTATTAGTCAGTCAGCCAAATCTCATTCAGTCAAAAAGGTAAATATTATGAAAAATTCGGGCCGCGACATGTGTCTGTTTACCCGAAAATTTATGGTCTTTTTCATTAAAAAATGTATGTATGCTCCACGCGACTCTTTGTGACATTTTCTCATCCCGTAGATCTAAATGCAAACGTTTTTATGTCCATGAGTCTCAAGAAACTCTAGATAAAAGTAAAGTTGAATAATTAAACGCGGAATATTTTCCCCTACTAAATCATATCTTTTTCGTGAAACAGAACATACAGGAAACTGCAGGTGCATTATGGGTAAACCCTTGATGTAAACAGCGAGGCACGAGGTGAATGTTTTCCTTTAGCTGCCATTTTGGTGTGCCGTCGACCTCGTGATGTCGATACAACAACCGTCCGAGAACGATGTCTGGGCGCTTTTATCCCTTAAGTCTGCTCCAGCGAGCCCTTCAAGGATTCAGTGGGCTCCAGAACCGAGAGGCAGTGCTATAGCGCGCCTAGAAGGGAAAGACTTTAAGTTTGAAATGCACAAAACTCGAATAACAATAGGTCGGAACAGCAGCAAGGGTGAAGTGGACGTAAATATGGGCCATTCGAGTTTCATTTCGCGTGTTCATTTGGAAATAACATTTGATCATCCGAATTTTTTCATGAAGTGCAATGGAAAAAATGGTGTTTTTATTGATGGTATTTTCCAACGGAAAGGAGCGCCGCCATTACAGCTACCGAGATCGTAAGTTGTCCTTATTCGCAGACACAACAAATGCCATGCCGTCCATTTGCGTCACGTTTGTTTACGTATAGGTTTTTGTTATCAGAAATGTTCTTGCATTGTACCAGACATAAGCAGCTGTTTCCATTGGTTTATTCTAAATGCATTGCAATTTACCTAATGGGCACTTTTGTTATTAGCTTCTTCAAGGACAAACACGGTTTTCATTGCAAAGGAAGTTTATTGTTACCATGCGGTCAATTCAATATGGCGGTCAAAATGTAAACAAACAAAATGGAAGCATCATATGCTATGTAAACAATTACCCATTCCTGTCTCCTGTTGGAACAATCCATAATATAACAAACTGTAAAGAGATGTTGGACATTTTTTACTAGTAAGCATAAATAGATGATTGTTATACACCACAAACAAGTGGGAAGGTTCTTGCAAATAGACAATGTAGAGATTGTCAGATCACAGTCACCTGACGCATGGACAGTGTTTTTCAATGACTGCTTATGTGTTTGGGGCTATCAAGTAGGCACTCACAGAGATTTATACCCAAATCTTCAATTTTAAACAAAATATATATAATGGCCCTGTCCATCGTTCCGGGTTGTTTTTGGCACTGCGTTTCAGCCCTGGTTTGTTTCGGACTGATTTTTCCAAAGTCCCCTAGGTTAAGTGATACGTTAAAAAAGAGAGGTTAAAAAATAATTTGGTTGTTTGATAAAGCGTCTAGTGGTATGATAGGTTGTGGTTATGGTATAGCCTTCTTCAGCAGCAGTTCATTTCGGGTTCATAGTGCATACTCATCCAGCTAAATCACAGATAAGCCTGCTCATCAGGTAAGATATTTAACCGCACAGTAATTTCTTTATTATACATGATTAGCACTTTAATCCTTAAAGCACCCAGCAAAATTTGGAATAGACGACCTTCGAAAGTTTTACTCATTTGATTTTTTTTTTTTTTCAAAGAAAGAATATTCAGACTTATTTTCTTTGAAAAAAAAAAAAAAAAGAAAAAAGGAAACTCTAATTTTGTAGTTACAAACTTGTCTGGTGCTTTACAGATTAAAACAATTAAGTTTTAGATAATTTTAAATGGTTGGTTTGGAGTTATACGGCTCACTAATGGATTACCACTAAAGATTAAAGACTTACTACATCTGGCCCGAGTTTTCTCACCATGATAAATCGATTACCAAGTATCAAAATAAACTTGTGAATCAATAATTATTGCTTTCCATTAATCAATTAAATCAAGGATTAGACAATCTATCTGTCTAAGTATCTATCTATCTATCTATCAACTTGAGTATTCTCGCAATATGGTTGGAATGGCCCATCATGCCATCTATCTATCTATCTATCTATCTATCTATCTATCTATCTATCTATCTATTCTTGCAACATGGTTGGAATGGCCCATACTATCTATCTGTCTGTCTCTAAGTCTATCTATCTAATCTATCTATCTAATCAGTTAAATCAAGGATGAAAGACTATCTGTCTATCTGTCTATCTATCTATTCTAGCAACATGGTTGGAATGGCCCATACTATCTATCTATCTCTGTCAGTCTGTCTATGTATCTCGTCCGTCCGTCTCTGTATAAACCCTATTTACTATATCTCTAAACAATGAAGCGGGAAAGATCTATCTATCTATCCAGGCATCATCAGTCTGTCTGTCCTTCTGTCCATCTTATAAACCCATGTTTATACCCTACCATATTGAAATTGGGCCAAAACGACTTTAGGCTGAAGTGACCCAGGACCGAAATGACCCATCTACTGAGGCCGAAATGACCCACCCTCAAAATTGGCCGAAACGACCGGGAATCCCATCCACTAATGACTACATTTCGTAAAGGTATGAAAGCATTCCATCTACTGTGAAGGGGTTGCCAATTTAGCATGCAAATATAAACTAATTTTCTGCAAATATTGTCATAAAACGTGCATGGATCGATTCATTAGATTCATTACACTTTGATTGTTCGATTCATTCTATTCAATTCTGCGAGACTTTCCATAATTCTGCTATACATTATCAGGGCCTGACAAATCGAAGTTTCAGCCACTTGCCCGGCATTCCAATGCATCTTGAAAATGGCTCGGAATTACAATATTCGCTATGTACATGTATTCTATACATTATTCTGGGCAAGTGAAATAAAAAAAATCACTTGCCCAGCCAAAATTTGGACTTGTCCCGGGCAGCTGGGCAATGTATTTGTCAGGCCCCGTATTATGAAAGTTGTCCAACTTTGAAAATCCTGATACTGTGCCCAAAGTTCTGACAGATTTGACCTCCATTTAGTCCTTTTGTTTACTTTTTGTAAGGACGAGTTTGGTTACTTACTTCGAATCAATTTGATTAAAAAATTCTGCCCTTGCAAACTTCAGATTAATTGGTTTTCATCGCTGCTCTCATGCTGTCATGTCATTTTCCCATTATTTCAGATATAGCCAATCTTTGCGTCCATTACAAAATACGGTCTTGGTCAGAGGTCAGCGCTGTCATTTTCCTTCGAGTGCAATATCAGGTGTCAGAATTTTTGAAGTTGGGAATAAGAAATCAGAAAACTGTAACATTTTTTGGTTGAAAGAAACCTTATCTGGAGCTATGGAATAATGTTATTTAAGTGATGTAAAACAACAGATCATCGTCTAATGAGTGCACACAGAGTCCTGCTGTGAGAAATGAGTGAAAATGTATGGATATTCTTCATATCTGGAGCTGTGATTAAGGCCGTTTTTTTTTTTTTTTTTCATTTGATCTGTCATGGGTTAAATGAATTTTGATATATATACTGATTTCTTGTGCAGCTTTTAGAAATTCAAATTGAATTAAATTGCAGATGCGTCCTACGGTTTCCAAGTACCAATATCAAGATAGGGTTTCAGTCCATGGTTGAAGATGAACCATCTCCAATAAACACTCTCCCACCTCCGCCTCCAGCAAGCCCACCAAAGAAGAAACTTCCATTGCCACCACTCAAGATCAACATCCCTACAGAACCTAACAGCATATCAAATAGTCCATGTCCATCACCCACAGGAACTCTGAGGTAAGTGTGAAAATGTTGGTTGTGACATCCCATAGTTAGCCTTAATATTGGAATACCATACCATACTTCTTAAAATTAAATCATTTTGGCAAAGAAAGTTACATTATAAGATTGGTGAAAACAAATCTATCTTATTTCAGATACCACTTCAGATAGATGACATGTTTGTCTTCTTGTGTATATAATATACCACATAATGCATCCTGAATGTCACCTGCCATCCTTTAATCCGCTAATCATCAGTCAACACATGGTCAGCCAAATAACCATACATCAGTGTATCTTACACAGAAGCTAAAGGTCACATGACCTTTATCTGGCCATAAACAAACACCCATAAATTTTATTCATAACTATGCAGCTGTCCATGTGGAATGTCATCATCATCATCATCATATCTATTTTAAAGCCGTTTTTCCTCTACCGAGGGTTGGGCTTGTTTTACTAGTCTTTTTCTGAGACGTCCTCTCCACTCAGAATGGTTCTGGGGATCAGCAGAGTCCATTCCTAGCTTCTTTCTGTCGTCCATCAACACTTCATCCTACGTTTTCTTTGGCCTGCCGGGTCTCTTCTGTGCAACTACATTTAGCTTGCATACCTTAGCAATCCAAGTTCCAACCTGTGCTGCGCTCTACATGTCCAATCTACACCTCATTCTACTGGTGCGGAGCACCACATCCAAGTTCTGGATGCCAAGCTTTGAGAGAAGGGAGTCTGTGCTGACTTCATCCTTTGCCTTGACATTACAGATCCAACGGATCGTTGCACGGTCATTACGCCACAGGCGGTTCAGTGTAGCTACTGTCATGGCCCAGGTCTCTGCTGCATGCAGCATCACACTCCTTATGCATGACCTCTGGTCAGAAGTGGCAGATTGCGGTAGGTGAGAAGGGGGGGGGCAGTTGGCGGAACTTGCCCCAAGTACATTTGCAGCGTGTTACGGCAGCCAGCTCGCAACCACCGTCAGCAGTGAGCATGTCCCCTAAATAGCTGAACTCTGGGACAGCCTCAAGCTTTTCATCATCAACCTTCACCTCTTTCACTGTTCTTCCATCTATAGGCCGTGCCGTTCCCAGGCATTGGGTGCACCTGAAATCAGGGTCAGGGCGCAAGGGGCCCTTTATGCCACTGCATTTCTTGTGTATCCAACACAAGCAGCCCCCACAGAAGATTGAATTGCTACCAACTCCTGTCTGACAGACACCGCAGGGGTCCTTTCCAGATTTCTTCAACAGTCACATCTTATTTACCAATGTCACATTGATAAATAAGATGTATGCTTCAACCAACATTTTTACTTCAGACAAAGGTATTTTCATTTAGTTTCAAATACAAGCAAGCAATTACCAATTCTCAGACAAGGTAAACCACACATCTTAGATATTCCATTTCATGTTTGTTACAGTAAAGGAAGTGGCTATTGACAGCCAGCTGTCTCCAGCAAAAGATCGCTGATGACAGCCGATTGTCTGCAGCGAACTGTCACTGGTGACAGCCAGCTATTATGTATAGATATAATATCAACAAAAAAAATGAATGTTAATGATTTTATGAAGTTTGTTTTAAATATGTATAAGGTTATGAATATTCATTTTGATTAATAAAATTAACCCATTTTCAACCAATAATGGGCCGTAAAACCTCAACACAAACAAACAAATCAACCAATAACCCAGAACTGTACCTGCCCTTCTGTACAGCATATGTAATACATGTATCATATACAGTTACTAGAATGTTTGTACACCTAGGCAGCAAAGATTATTCGCTCCTTATTTTGTAAGATTGACTTTAATTTTCACAAGATGTCAAAGAAAAAAAAAAACTGTTGAAAAGTTGACACAAAGAAGGAAACTGCTGGTGTGGACCCAGTCTGCTTAATACAAAACAAGTCTTTGGTGCAGTACTGTATGATTTAGGCTTACCAACTTTGGTGATTGGTAGACAGTAAGTCACATGCCAGAAGAGTTCACCATGGTTGTTGCTTTCTTAGGTGATAATTGTGCAAAAATTGCATATCAGCCTCATTTCTTAGCTTCCATAGCTTGCTTTGGACTGGAAATTCTAACCAGAATTTGAAAAAGAAAGATTACAGAGATGTTAAGGAGAATTCTGATGGTAGTTCTACAATATGTCAGCTGTCATAGGATTTGTTATGGAGTCCCTGAGTGTTTGATGATAATGCTAGTGTTTCCCCCAGGATTCAAAAAGAGCATGGTGAAGATTTTGAAAAAGGGCACTTTTTACATGTGTACGAGGGATGTTCGAAATGAATTGCTTATTTCTATCTGGAGACTTCAAATTTCAAGTTAGCCCAAAAGTACTCATTTCATGCCCTCGAAGTACTCCCCGTGGCTAGAAATGCAAAGTTTCAGTCGATGTATTCACTTCTTGAAGGCGTCATGGTACGCTGATTTGGGCACAGTAATAAGGTACTGATGAATGGCAGATCCAAGTGCCTGTCGGGACTGGTATTTCCGCCCAGCAAGGAATGCTTTTATTTTCAGAAACAAAAAGAAATCACATGGGGCAAGGTCTGGGGAATACGGGGGGTGAGGCAAAACAGTTACTTTTTCTTTCTTCAAAAACGCCGTAACTATTGCGGAGGTATGAGCTGGGGCATTGTCATGTAGAAGACGGACATGTTTAAAACCAGTGGCAGGGCATCGTTTCTGATAATACTTTTTCAGTTTCTTCAGTACTACGTCTTTGTAGTACTTTCCGGTGATGCTTTTGCCCTTTTTTGCCCTTTTTCACTGGCACTTTTATTGCGACTCCTTCACCAGAGATGAGACTTCTTCACCAGAGAAGAAGATTGCATACAAAACCTTCTTTGTACAGTGTAGCTCCAATATATCGCGGTATTGCGGGTCCATAACCCTGAAACCGCGATGTGGTCGGAGCGCGATATAAGTCCCGACATGTACCATGCATGTATAACGGCGTGCATAACTCTCGCTCGGTTTGTCGCTGTGGTAGTTTGCTGAGACATCACGGATAAATGGCATTCAGTTATGTTGTCACCATATTTCCTAATTAAAATTGGATTAGAATTGCTCAATGGAATAATTTACAATGGTGCGCTATGTCTAACAAGTAATTCCAATCGAAACCAGCTGATAAACTACGTTTGAAAACAAGAAATCATCGGATTGACAATTTAGGACGCCATTTTGGATACTCTGGCGAAGGGAAGTTACTCCATTGTGCTAAGATAACTTGAGTTGCTTCCCTTCACTTATATTGCGGGCGCAAAAAAAAAAAAAAAAAAGTTAATTTCTTTTTATTTCTTTTTTTTATTGTTTGTTTTTTTTGACGCAGTTGTTTTCTTCTGAAATATTTATATCTACAGAAGTGTAAAATAAGCGGACTACGATCTGTGTATGTTGGACAGAAACATCGTAAGACTACTGTCTTGTAAAATTTGCTGGTGTTGAAAAGGAGGTGGACCGTTTCCCCTGCTGAGCAAAATTAGTTTGTGGGCATCATTGACTCATTGAGCATATCTATGTACTAAATGATGATAATGATTACGACAATTACGGCGATATAATTTATTGTTTGCCAATTATAATCAACGTGTGCGCTGATTGACACTAAGTGGATTGTTTATCATATAATATCTGAAAAATCAATTACCGGAGGCGGAACACTTTTTTTTTCGGAAGTTAAATAAAACAACAAATATTTTATGCTTTTAAATTTTTTTTATTTTTTTTTGCTTTTGGAAAATTTGGGAGCCATGGCCTATTCCCGATATACTGGATTTCGCGAAATAACGGACCGCGATGTATTGGAGCTACACTGTACTCAAAGAATGTTTGGCAATTATTGGGCGTTTGCTGTGTTTAGTGGCCCAGATCTTATTGCAAACCTTTCTGACGGGCTCAAAATAATGGACCCAGGTTTCCTCACCTGTGACGACATTGGCAAACTGCTTTTTGTCATATTTTGGAAACATTTGAAGCAGTTTTTTGGCCACTTTAACCCATTGCCTCTTTTGCTCGTCAGTCAACAGATGAGGCACCCATCTAGCAGAAAATCTTTCTGACTTTCAAATGCTTCCTCAAAATAAGGTGAACCGTTGAAATTGATATGTCTACCTTTCGTGCAATATCACAAACTGTAAATCTGGCATCTCCTTCAATGATTTCCTTTTTGGAAACGGTTTCTTTACGAGATGCAGATTTTGGCCTACCTGATTTCGGTGCATTTTTGATGGACTCTACACCAGACTCAAATTTCTTTTTCCACCGCCGAACTGTGTCATAAGACACACAAGAAGGTCCAAAAGCAGTAGAAATTTCAGTCATCAGCTTCAAAGAACAACCAAGTTTTGAGCGAGCTTTGATGTAAGCCCGTATTTCTTTTTTTTTGTCGACACTTCTACCAACCATTTTTACTGCAGTGGTCAATGACTGCGTGTATTCAAATGGCAAATTTTATGTCTTACACTTAGTCTAACATGTACATTTATACACCATTGTGTAGATATTGAATAACCCTATACAGGTATGTATTGGTTTTTATCGTGCCCCACGTGGATATCGAGCTAGAGGACAATAAGCAATTCATTTCGAACATCCCTTGTATGTCAGTAAAAATGGCACTTTACGTATGAAGTCCTATTAAAAGGGCATTTTTTAAAGATTCACGCCAATAAAAGGTGATTTTTTTTTTTCAAGGGCATTTTTGTATCAATAAACTATTAATGTTTGTTTTGTTTTGATGGTTTTCAAACAGTTGTCTTCAGAAATGCTAATAACAATAGGGGCAAAATATTTTGCTACAATTGATGCCCTGTTCACTGTCAACCTAATTGGTGCCTGATCATTCAGAGACTTTTTCATCTACTGAATTTTCCTTCCTTCCTTCCTATACCATTGTTATTCATTAACTTTTTCTTTCATTCATTGTTCTCTTTTCACCTACATGTATGGAAATATTGCTAGTATTTTCAAACCATCATGAATCATTAATTGTGCGAGGATTGTCAAGACTAATTTGTATTGAGCAGTAAGTGACAATAAACAAAAGGATTATACAATGTTTGCTGTAAAAGGTACATTTTATTAACTCTAGGCATCCAAATAAAGTTGTCTTTGTTATTTTTGGTTCGAATTTCATGAAAATTTCACTAAAATGTAGGACATAAAGTGCTGGGAAAATGTTTTCTATTTCTCCATAAAAAACCTGGTGTGGTTACTCATTTGATACTCCTCAGTGGAGTGTTTCTAATGAGTACTTACATATTTCTATTGAGAACTGGAGAAAATTATCACCTAGTACTCCTCCATAATAAGTCCTCTGCAGCTCAAAATAAAAGTATATGCAGCAGTAATCATTAGAATTGCCTTGGACAAGCAATTCTAATGAGAATCCAAAACATTTTTTTAAGGAGAAATGAAAAATAATCCAAAAACTATCACCAAATTCTCTTTCTGTACAAGACCCATATCTCCAGATAAGACACTTCTTTTTCAATCAAAAAGTGTTAATTCTCCATGATAACTTATGTTGTAGGTAATTAAAAGAAGAACCTCATCAAGACACTTCTAATGAGTACCGACAACATAAGTTTTCATGAAGAAATAAAAATATTTTCCCTGTTATAGTCTCTTACCTGGAGTTATAAGATCGTTGAAAACTTCCAGGGTTGCGGATAGTTTTATTTTATTTGCAGTGCTGCCAATTCTTGTCCAACAAGTCCTAGAGCAGGAACGAGTCAGCGTGTCATTGGCATGTCAGAAATTCAGATGGCGGCCCTGACAGCTGCGGCTCATCAACATAGACAAGAGAAAGAAGCTGAAAATCTCTGCAGTCCACAGACAGCTCCTACAGAAGCTAGTGTTCGAGATGAATCAAAACCACCCTACTCATATGCACAGCTAATTGTGCAAGCCATAACATCAGCTACTGATAGACAGTTAACACTCAGTGGCATATATGCTTACATTACTAAGAATTATCCTTATTATAGAAATGCTGACAAAGGTTGGCAGGTAAGTGCTACTGCTATTTTTTGCAACATTATTTCCCGTGCATTCGTCCTTGCATCCGTCATCCTAATATGTCTCACGCTATCTCCTCCTAAACCACTGGGCAGAATTCAACCAATCTTGCTACATCACTTCCCCACATGGTAAAGGTGTGCCAGAGCAACATTATTTTTCCATGCATCCATCCATTTGTGCATCTGTTGTCTGCTGTCCGCCAGTCTGTCCATCACGCTATCTCCTCCAAGACCACTGGGTGGAATTCAACCAAACTTGCTATGTCACTTCCCCTCATGGTAAGGGTGTATGAGAGCAACATCAATTTTCCATGTGTCTCTCCTTCCATGCATCTGTCCATCTGTCGGTCACATTATCTTCTAAACCATAGGGCAGAATTCAACCAAACTTGCTTCTTTATTTCCTCTCGTGATAAGGGTGTGCGAGAGCAGCGTTATTTATCTGTGCATCCTTCTATCTGTCTGTCCATCATGCTATCTTCTAAATCATTGGGTGAAATTTAACCAAACTTGCAACATGATCTCCCCACGTGGTAAGGGTGTGCGGGAGCAAGTCTTATTCCTACATGGAAACATGTTTTGGGTACTTATTAGAAGCGTCCTTTGAGTCACTTCTAAAGAGACACATAAAATGTGTGTGTGGAGAAATATCTGTAATTTTGTCTAGAGAAAAGTGCCTTATCTCTAGTTTTGATAAAATCTGCAGATCTTGACAGCACTGACTTAGCTCCAGATGAGAGGGTAACCACATCAAAGCTCCAGTAAATGCACGTTTTTTCAACGAAAAGGTATTGATATTTTTTTTATTTCTTGACAAAAAACGTACATTGTAGGTACTCATTAGAAGCGCCTTTGGCAAGGCACATCTAATTACCCACAGCAAGAAAAATATTATGTGGATACCCCTTATTTTTGGCAATGCCACATACTTTTCTTATTTCTCTACAAAAACATCTGTACTTATCAGAAGCATCTTGTTGAGGCACTTCTAATAACAGGGTTTTCACTCCGGGTTTTAAACTGAGGGTCCCAAGGACTCCCTTTTCTGGAATTAAGGGGTCCTTTAATAAGATTTAAGGGTTTGTCATTAATTAGGCCAAATAAAAAAAATGTGTGTTTCAGGTTACATGGAATTTAGAAATACGGACGGTAGGTTGAAAAATATTATTATTTTGTTAAAAGCTTTTATATGGAGTTAACAGGAAAACAGTATGGCAGAATGGGGGAATCCCCACAGTCTTTAAAAAAACTTTAGGGTCGATGGCGAAAAATTAGGCACGGTCCGGTAACCTGAAACACACACTTTTTTATTTTAGGCCTTACAACTACAGCAGACGACACATTGAAGTACTTGTTTTTATTTTTCAGAAAAAAAATGAGACTTCACATTTCCACATGAAATGTCAAGTCTTATTTTCTCTGAAAAATAAAATCAATTTTAGAATTTCATCTGCTTCAATTTGCTTAAACTAATAGTGCTTTAAGGGTTAACTGCTGCCCAAATATTGATAATTCTTGCCCTCTAGATCACAAATAGCCGGCCTCGGTGGCGCAGTTGGATGCGCGTCCGACTGGAGACCAGGGGGTCACGGGTTCGACCCCCGCCGAGGTTGGCAACATTCTTTCGTGGTTATTGATCATAAAATATTTTCTACGGTCATTCTCTCCCTTCCGCTGATTCAAGAAGGGCAGTTGTCAGTTTCTGGCGAAAGAATGTGCACAATACAGGCATGAGACTTTTCAGATTTTTTGCAGTTTTCATATTTTTTACTTAAAAATATGTTCCATAGAATTACATTCAAAAATGACAATTTTTGGTAAGGGTGACAGATGTTTTCAGATTTTTTACCTAGAATTCAGATTTTTTCATCAGTCCTCTAGTCTCATGCCTGACAATACTGGTTAACCGCTTGGAGGACTAAGCCTGTCCAGTAAATGTGTGGTTAGGTAAACTGACTGTGCTCGACATGACCTCATTGGGTTGACTGTTCCGTAAAACCTCAACACAAACAAAAGATCACAAATAGATTAAAATACGAAGTTGCAGTTAAATAAAATTAAAATTTGGATCGATCATACATGCATCACTAAGGACTCTTGCCTCTACTTTTTGAGAGTCCAGAACAAAGTTTTGGGGGTAAAAACTGCCAAAATGCGAGTCAGGGAAAACCCTGTTATGTGTGTACCCACAACAAATGTTTTCATAGAGAAATAAGAAAAAAAAATATCTGTACTATTCAGTTGGAAAAAAACAAAACAAAAAAAACAGCTCCTTTTTTCTGGAGCTATGACTGGTCTAAACTGGATGAGTATGCAAACAAAACAAAAAAAAAAAAAAACACAAAAAGAAACAATCGAACAAGAACACATTTGATGTTATTTTTCTTTCAGAATTCTATTCGTCACAACTTATCATTGAACAGATATTTTGTTAAAGTACCTCGATCACAGGAAGAACCTGGCAAAGGGTCATTCTGGAGAATAGATCCTCAGTCAGATGCCAAACTCTCAGCTCAGGCCTTCAGACGGCGGCGGCAGAGGGGAGTGCCATGCTTTAGAGCTCCATTCGGCAGTGGGCTATCTTCAAGGTAATGTACCCGTCAGAGTTGTAGGTAAAAGACGTATCTAAATAAGTATTATCCTACTCCATGACAAAAACGTTGTGAGCAGAGGGCTGGTTATGGAGGTATATTTGATGATTCTTAGATATTTTCTCCAGTTCTCAAAAAGAACCCCAAAAAACATGTTGTGGGTACTCATTGGAAGCCCCTCATCAAGAAAAAATATCACATAATTATCACCAAATACTCCTCCTTAACCAGACTGCTGGTTTTGAGTACACATTAGAAGTGCATTGTAGATGCTAACGGGTACCCACTACAGGGTTTTGTGGAGAAATTATAAAAAAAGATCATAGCAACAGATAAGGCGCTTTTTTCATCAGAAAAATGCTGATATCTTTCTTATATCTCCACGAAAACATATGTTGTAGGTACTCATTAGAAGTGCCTCAGCGAGGCACTTCTAATGAGTACCCACAACATATGTTTTCTTTGAGAAATAAAAAAAAATATTATGTGGATACCCCCTCTTATCTGTAGCTATGAAAGATGATATTTTTTATATATATATATATATATATATATATATATATATATATATATATAAATATATACTGCCTTGAAGATATTATTAAAACTTCGGTTAAGAAGAGGCTTGTTAAGGAGCAGTATTTGGTGATAATTCTGGGATAATATTTCCGTAAAAATGTAGGTACTCATTAGAAACACTTCGAAAGCACTTAATTGAGGCACTTCTTATGAGTATCCACAACACGTTTTTATGAAGAAAGGGGAAAATTATCTTGGCATTGTCATCAAATATTCCACAAGAACAAGTCCTCTGTGGGTTTCATTCCCTAAAACTTGGTATTTCGGTACCCCAAAATCAGATTACATCACATGAATCTCAGGAGTGACTGGGTATGTTAGTTGTCAGTCAGCCTGTTTGAAGGGAAAAATATGGTTAAACTGGTTAAGTATTATTAGTGTTCAAAACTGAATTCTTTAATTGAAGGTGAACTCTTTTTTAGATTGGGATTGGTGTGCACCAAAGCAGATACTTTCTTAATACTAGACTCCTTTTCAGAAGGGGACAAAAATCAATCTAGACAGAGTTACCAATGTTGTGCGTTGGTCAGAAATTTTAAGTGATACATGTGGCCCCCTCCCTTCTTTTCTGGGGGACATTTAAAAATTCTGGGGGACACAGACAGTTAACAGACAAAAGATTTTTGATACAGCCTACCATTTGTTTCCGTTTTCTTTTTCAGTGGCAGTCCGACAGCTTGATCAGTTTGAATAAATGAGTGTGGGTCTTTGATGGCAAACGTGCATCCGCAAAAACACTCCCTACTGCCACAGGAGTCTTATTATTGGTGGTGAGAGCCACAAACTGCTTGATTTGCAGCTGCCTCTTTGCCATTTTGATGCCTCAGACTGGTTTACTTGAAAATGTACTACTAGCAGTGCAATAATTATTGGAAAATTTAATGGAGATTACCATGAACTCGACTCGTTTTAGTTCTGTTTTAATTATGACCCACAGCATTGGGTGGACATAATTGTTTTTAGTGCAGATCCTGTAGGGTCAGCGTCAGCGTACCCTCGTCTGCACTCTCCTTAATGAATGGATGGATTTTGGCAAAACTTACTCAAAATTTATCATTGGATGGGGGAAAAATGCTGATTAGATTTTGATGACCTTGACCCCATTTTCAAGGTCACAGGAGGACTTAGGTTGTTGCAAAAGGCTGGAAAATTGCTTGTCTGCACCCTATCTCCTGAAGGAACAAATGGATTGTGACCATACCTTCACATCTAGATTGCTGGGACATGTAAAAGAACTGATTAGATTTTGGTGACCTTGACCCCATTTGCAAGGTCACATGATGGCTTACATGGTTGGAAAATGGCTTGTCTGCACCCTGTCTCCTCAATGAATGGATGGATTTTTACCAAACTTGTACATCTATATTGTTGAGACATGGAAAAGAACTGATTACATGTTGGTGCATTGACCCCATTTTCAAGGCCACAGGAGAGCTCAGATTGTTGGAAAATGGCTTGTCTGCACCCTATCTCCAGAATGAACGGATGGAATTTGACTAAACTTGTACATCTATATTGTTGTGATATGGAAAAGAAGTGATTTGATTTTGGTGACCTTAACCCCTTTTTCAAGGTCACACAAGGGCTTAGATTGTTGGAAAATGGCTTGTCTGCACCCTATCTCATGAAGGAATGGATGGATTTTGACCAAATTTGCACAACTATATTGTTGTGACTTGAAATAGAACTGATTAGATTTTGGTGACCTTGACCCCATTTTCAAGGTCATAGGAGGGTTCAGATTGTTAAAAATGGCTTTTCTGCACTCTATCTCCAGAATGAATGAATGCATTTTGACCAAACTTATACAGCTATATTATTGAGACAGGGTCAAGAACTGATTAGATTTTGGTGACCTTGACCCATTTTCAGTGTCACAGGGGTGCTCATTTTCAAGGTCACACAAGGACTTAGAGTGCAGACAAGCCATTGTCTGCACCCTATCTTATGAAGGAATGGATGGATTTTGACCAAACTTGCACAATAATATTGTCGTGACATGAAAAAGAACTGATTATACGTTGGTGACCTTGACCTCATTTTCAAGGTCACAGGAGGGCTCAGATTGTTGGAAAATGACTTTTATGCCCCCTATCTCCTGAATGAATGGATGAGTTTTGACTAAGCTTGTACAGCTATATTGTTGAGACAGGGACGGCCCCCGTAGCCTAGTGGATAAGAGAGTTGACTCTTAATCCATTAGGTTTCTCACCGCTGTGGTTCGAGCCTCGCTCGGGTCATATGTGGGAAAGCCAAGTTCTGCTTACGGATGGTCAGGTGGTTTTTCTCCGGGTTCTCCGGTTTTCGCCCATCTTCGATGAACGATCGGCTCGATATAAGTGAAATATTCTTGAAAGGGCCGTAAAACCCAAATCAAAAAAAAGAAAAAAAAAAAAAAAAAACAGGGACAAGAACTGATTAGATTTTGGTTACCTTGACGCCATTTTCAAGGTCACACTATGGCTTAGATTTTGGAAAATGGCCCCATCGACCACACACATGCAAAAACAAAAAGATAAATTATTGATACAACTTTTTTCAACGATAGGTCTGTTCAAACTGGTGGGGTCATACGTTTTCCTCTGAAAACACTGTTCTAGTTATTTCCTTTTTATACCCTGCCACTATTGTGTGGCGGGATATTATGGTTTCACGTTGGTCGTCTCTCCTTCCATCGTCCGTCCGTCCGTTTTTCGTTTCTGGATGATAACCCTTAGTAAATAACAAGGGATTTTCATCAAACTTGCTATATGCATTGATATTAAGGAGATCTGGTTTGGGATTGCTAATGGGCAAATTTCATCAATTTTTGATGGAGTTATCTGCCCGAGACATGCCCTTATTTTCGTTTCCAGATGATAACTTGAGTAAACATAATGGATTTTCACCAAACCTGGTATGTGCATTGATATTGTAGAGATCTGGTTTGGGATTGCTAATGACCAAATTTCGGGAATTGCTATATGCATTGACATTAAGGAGATCTGGTTTGGGATTGCTAATGGGCAAATTTTGTCAAATTTTTATGGAGTTATCTGCCCGAGACACGCCCATATTTTCGTTTCCGGATGATAACGAGTAAATAACAAGGGATTTTCATCAAACTTGCTATATGCATAGATATTAAGAAGATCTGGTTTGGGATTGCTAATGGGCAAATTTCATAAAATGTTTACGGAGTTATCTGCCCGAGACACGCCCATATTTTCGTTTCTGGATGATACATTTAGTAAATAAGGGATTTTTTACCAAACTTGCTGTATGTATTCACAGTAAAGAGATCCGGTTTGGAATTGCTAATGGGCAAATTTCGTCAAATTTTTACGGAGTTATCTGCCTGAGACACATCCATATTTTCATTTCTGGAAGATAACTTGAGTAAATAATAAGGCCTTTTAACCAAACTAGCTATATGCATTGATATTATCAAGATCTGCTTTAGGATTGTTATCTGTCCAATGATATTATCAAGATCTAGTTTAGGATTGTTATCTGTCCCTCCGTCATTTTCTTTCCCAACATTTTCGCAATGATAACTTTAATGCAGAAACAAATAATTACTATGGTGGGGTATTATGCTTGTGGTGTTTTTATTTATTGTCCGAATCATTGGTAAAGAAACTAATGGACTGAAATGGACTGAATAAGAAATTAATGTTTTATTTCAGGGCGTGCCCCATATCCTGTAGCAGTTTATTTCTTGCAGGACATTGCTGCGAAAGAAGCGAGAATGACACAGTCTAGGCACAACACTGGTTACTCTAGTCAGAAAATGTGTTTATTCCCCTTAAGAACTGATATAAATGTCCATCTGGAGTCTTATGTGCTAGTGCTAATACTAGACATGATGGTATTTTCATATTGTTTCAGGTCTGCTCCAACCTCACCTAGTCATATGAGTGATATGTTCACGCCAGAAAATTTATCACGAGAAAGCAGCCCCACCCCTGAAAATGAAGAGAACATCCATCATACTCAACAGATATTAAATTCTGTCCAACAAAGACCAACACCTGTATTACCCCCATCAGCGGCAGAACTTAGAATAAGCCAGTCAGCTCCTCCTTCACCTGCTGGAACTATAATACAAGGTATGATAATCCTGGTGATTAACCCATGATCAGCTGTATTTTAAAAAATAGCATAAAAAATGATAACAGCCTTTTATCTGGAGAAAAATTCTTGTTAAAATTGGCAGTATGGTTTTACTTTTTCTCAGATGAGGGCAGCAATTTTTTCTCTTGAGAAAAAAAGCACTGTTTCCTATCACACATGCATTTTAGGACAGAGAATGAATATATGGATACCACTGGGAAAAAGTAAGTGTTAACTGCCTGTATAGATTAATTTACACCTAAAATGTATAACTTTTATTTTAAAACTGAAACTAGTAAAAGCGGTAAAAGCTCAATATTATTTAAGTGACAACGCACACTGGAGCCAAAACAGCATCAGAATGTCCATTTTTGGACCACCTGGATGCACCAGATTGTCATAAATGGACAAGAACTATTCAGAATGTGCCAAAGGCACAAAAAATGCTGCTAAGGTTGAATCCTGTCCAGTAGTGTTTCGGAATCGGAGAGGAAAATCACAGTCGATTATCGGGAAAGTAAAACCTATTGATTGGCCTCGGTGGCTCAGTTGGATGCGCCGTCCAACTGGAGACCAGGAGGTCGCGGGTTCAACCCCGCCGAGGTCGGCAACATTCTTTCGTGGAGATTGATCATGAAATATTTTCTATGGTCATTCTCTCCCTTCCGCTGATTCAAGAAGGGCAGTTGTCAGTTTCTGGCTAAAGAATGTGCACAATACTGGTTAACCGCTTAGAGGACTAAGCCTGCCCGGTAAACGTGTGGTTAGGTAAACTGACCGCGCTCGACATGACCCCATTGGGTTGACTGGGCCGTAAAACCTCAACACAAACAAACAAAACCTATTGATCATCGATTATACAATCCGATATCCCATAACTGGCATCAAATAATAAATCTTTATAGCATAATGCGCTTTATGTTTCTATATTACTTAAAATGCAACAGTATATAATAGCATAACTAGGGTAATTTAAGATGGCAAAGCAGATTTTGCAGGCATGTTTCTAGTCAATGAGTCTTTCATTTATAATACTCTTAATTTTTAGGGCTTATTATGTGACCTTTAGCACATGTTTCTAAAAATAGAACTTCAAATAATGGATAGTGAAAAAGAAAATATTGATAGTTGCCGATAGTGGGCTCATCCGATTAGTTTTTGATTATTTTGATTATTCAGCACGACACAACTGTCCAGAAGATATGTTGTAGTGCAAAAATAGCAAACATTTTCTTAAATTACTATGACAATGTCTCCATTATAATACACTTAAGATGCCATCTTGAAGCAGATTCTGTTTTCTTAGGAAGAAAGCTAGAGAAACTAAGGCTTAACATTTCATGTGCATAGTCTAATAGATGATTCCCATGAAATACCCAACCTTGTTCCCCTAGAAAAAAATATGAGAAGAATGTTGACTGTTGTTATGACTGGTGTTTTAAGGGATAAATGGAGCTAATCAAGTGCTATGTTTTTATTCCAGGTTCTGGCATGTTTAACCCGGTCACTATCACTCCATCATCCTCCTATCCAGGTTCTTTGGCGCCTGGAGCAGCAGTACACCAATTACCTACAGTCATTAGTAAACCTAAAATAGTTGTATCAAATGGTACACAGTTAGTTTATAATGGGCCAACCGGTCTTACAGCTCTTGCCAATGGAGCAACACATTTAGAAGTTAAAAACGAGCAAGCGGTTCAAAATCCATGTAAGTTTGTTATGCCTTTTTCTTTAGTCAGTGATTAGGTGCAGCGCTTCTTAGCTTCTTACGTGTACCAAAAACAATTTGTTTCTGTGGAGAAATAAGAAAAAAATATGAGTACTTTTCTTTTGAAAGTTTGTACCTTAGCCAGAGCTATGATGTCTTAACCCTTCTCTTGCTGAACACGACATGCCCTATCTTAGCAAATAGTGTAGCTCCAGATCAGTTGGCTTCTGAAGAAGCCAACTGATCTGGATCTGCACTGCTGTTATTAAATATGTGAATTTTTTGTCAAAAACCCGGATCAAGTAATCTGATTGGCTGGAAATTAGAAGTGGGCATGGCATCATCATTTATTATGCCCTGCCACCAAAAAAGTTCCCTACAGTTTTAGGCCAATTCTTTTTAAACTTTACAGGCGCTTTTAGGATGGTCTGAAGATATGCATTTTGTTTTTTCAGAATCCTGAAATGATTTTTGATCACATTTTTTTTTAATTTTTAACTTATTTTCAAGCCCTAATACTGAAATGTATAGGGAGTATATACCTTGTACGCGCAACTCCTCCTACAGTTTTAGGCTAATCCTTTTGAAACTTTACAGGCGCTTTTAGGATGGTCTGAAGATATGCATATTGTTTTTTTCAGAATCCTGAAATTATTTTTTATTACATTTTTTGCATTTTTAACTTAGACTTTTTTCGAGCCCAAATACTACAGAAATGTATAGGGAGTATGTACCTTGTACACGCAAGTCCTCCTACAGTTTCAGGCCAATCCTTTTGAAACTTTACACACGCTTTTAGGATGGTCTGAAGATATGCATATTGTTTTTTTCAGATCCTGAAATTATTTTTTGTCACTTTTTATTGCATTTTTAACTTAGACTTTTTGACTTTTTGGTGTTTTTTTTTTTTTTTTATATATACGCCCGTTTGAAAAACGGGACGTATTATGTTACGGGGTTTGGCGTCTGTCCGTCCGTAAACTTTTTCGTTTCCGGCTAACTCCTCCCACAGTTTACATCAAATCAAGCTGTAACTTGGTATAAAGTTAGACCATGATGTGGCACAGCGCATATTGTTTCAGGGTTACAGTCCACCAGATGTTTGCAGAGTTATGCCCCTTAGAAAATTTTTTTTAAACTTTTCATTTCCAGTTAACACCTCCTACATTTTACATCCAATCAAGCTGAAACTTCATATATAGTTAGACCATGATGTGGAGCAGCGCATATTGTTTCGAGGTTACAGTCTGCCAAATATTAGCAGAGTTATGCCCCTTTGAAAATTTCAGTTGACTTTTCTTTTCCGGCTAACTCCTACAGTTTACATCCGATCAAGCTGAAACTTGATTTGTAGTTAGACCATGATGTGGAGCAGTGCATATTATTTCAAGGTTAGAGTCCACCAAATATTAGCAGAGTTATACCCCTTTGAAGATTTCTTTTAATTTTTCATTTCTGGCTAAATCCTCCTACAGTTTAGATCCAATCAAGCTGAAACTTCATGTACAGTTAGACCATGATGTGTTGCAGCGCATATTGTTTTGCGGTTACAATCCACCAAATATTAGCAGAGTTATGCCCCTTTGAAAATTTCTGTAAACTTTTCATTTCTGGCTAAATCCTCTTACAGTTTACATCCTATCAAGCTGAAATTTTATTTGTAGTTAGACTATGATGTGGAGTAGCGCATATTGTTTCAAGGTTACAGTCCACAAAATATTAGCAGAGTCAAACCTGGCTGAAAATTTCTATTAATTTCTATTAATTTTTTGTATCCCCTTTGAAAGTTTTTGTAAACTTTTCACAGCATATTGTTTAATAATATGCAAATTTTATTTTATAATTGGTGTATTTTTTGCAAATAACTAAAGTTTTGGTCATATGGGCAATTTTTTTTCTTCTTTTATTAGATTTGCAAGGAAAGGTTGCCATTATTAAGTCTTTATGAAAACATAATTCTTTTTGGATTTTTATACGCCTGTTTGAAAAACGGGACGTATTATGTTACGGGGTATGGCGTCCGTCCGTCCGTAAACTTTTTCGTTTCCGGCTAACTCCTCCTACAGTTTACATCCGATCAAGCTGAAACTTGGTATATAGTTAGACCATGATGTGGCGCAGCGCATATTGTTTTGGGGTTACAGTTCACCAAATGTTTGCAGAGTTATGCCCCTTAGAAAATTTCTGAAAACTCTTCATTTCTGGTTAACTCCTCCTACATTTTACATTCGATCAAGCTGAAACTTCATATATAGTTCATGTATAGTTAGACCATGATGTGGACCAGCGCATATTGTTTCGAGGTTACAGTCCACCAAATATTAGCAGAGTTATGCCTCTTTGAAAGTTTTAGTAGACTTTTCATTTCCGGCTAACATCTCCTACAGTTTACATCCGATCAAGCTGAAACTTCATGTATAGTTAGACCATGATGTGGCGCAGCACATATTGTTTCGAGGTTACAGTCCACCAAATATTAGCAGAACTATACCTCTTTGAAAATTTCGATTAATTTTTAGTTTATGGCTAAATCCTCCTACAGTTTACATCCAATCAAGCTGAAACTTCACGTACAGTTAGACCATGATGTGGAGCAGCGCGTATTGTTTTGAGGTTACAGTCCACCAAAGAGTTAAACCCCTTCGAAAATGTCTATTAATTTTTTGTTTCCGGCTAAATCCTCCTACAGGTTACATCCGATCAAGCTGAAACTTGATTTGTAGTAAGACCATGATGTGGAGCAGTGCATATTGTTTCAAGGTTACAGTCCACCAAATATTAGCAGAGTTAAACCCCTTTGAAAATTTCTATTAATTTTTTGTTTTCGGCTAAATCCTCCTACAGTTTACATCCGATCAAGCTGAAACTTCATAAATACTTACATGATGATGTGGAGTAGCACATATTTTTTTTAGGTTACAGTGCACCAAATATATGCAGATTTATGCCCCTTTGAAAGTTTTTGTAAACTTTTCACAGCATATTGTTTAGAGGTAATAGTGTGCCAAAGGCTCATATGAGCTTATAATATAGCCATGCTTCTATGGTGTGTCCTCCGTCAGAAAGCACTTCTCCCTAGAAGCAGCAAACTTCTCCCTTAATTTCTTGGCCAGCTTGGACCCTTAGGTTACAGTTCATCAAATATCAGCAGAGATTATGCCCCAATGAATTTTTTTGAATTTTTTTTTTTTTTTTTGTAATTCCACTTACAGTTTATATCCGGAGCACTGAATTATACAGGAGCCAGTTAATGTGCTGCATCTTATTACTTGCCACGGGCATATAATGCCCCGCTTGGCGGAGCTCTTGTTTTTTTTTTTAATCTCTTCTGATTTGGCTCCCTTGAAGAACAAAAATAAAATCAGTATTAAACAAGTTAAAGGTTTACAAAAAAATTTCTTACAGCATTTTTTTTTTTTTGGGTTGTTTATTTTTGTTTTGTTATTGTTTTGTCCGATATTGAAGTATAGGAAAAACAAATCAGCCAAAGACTCATATGAGCTTATAATATAGTCATGCTTCTGTGGTGTGCCCTCCATCAGAAAACACTTCTTTCTAGAAGCAGCAAACTTCTCCCTATTTTCCCAGGAGGGAGAAGTCACTTCTTTCTTATTTCCAGTTTGGTCGCTTAGGTTACAGTTCACCAAATATCAGCAGAGCTATGCCTCAATGAATTTTTTTTAATTTTTTTTGTTTTTTTTGTATTTCCACTTACAGTTTATATCCGGAGCACTGAATTATACAGGAGCCAGTTTTTGTGCTACATCTTTTTACTTCTCCCTTAATTTCTTGGCCAGCTTGGACCCTTAGGTTACAGTTCATCAAATATCAGCAGAGATTATGCCTCAATGAATTTTTTTTTTTTTTTTTTTTTTTTTTTTTGTATTTCCACTTACAGTTTATATCCGGAGCACTGAATTATACAGGAGCCAGTTTTTGTGCTACATCTTTTTACTTGCCATGGGCGTATAATGCCCCGCTTGGCAGAGCTCTTGTTTTTTTGTTTTTTTTTTTAGTTCTGAAATAACTTTATTGCTTCTCTTCATGTTTAACTTAGATTGTTTTCAGCCCTTATACTACAGAAGTGCACAGGGAATATGTCCCTGTGTGGCGGGGCATGGTGCATGGCTTGCAGTTTTATTCAGCATGACAGGGTTTAATTGAGGTTTCTGTGGACCCTGGATATTACATATTTGGTCGAAGAAAGAAAAGCCAAATGATCAAACCGGTTCTTGGCATTTGCTGTTTGCATATGCCCTGTAGACTCCTTTTCTGTTGAAGTGCCTGAATGGTTATAATTTTTATACCCCGCCACACAACAGTGGCAGGTCATTGTGGTTTCACGGTGGTGTCCGTGTATCTGTCCATCTGTGGTACGTCAGTCCATCCATATTTTCAGTCACTGATGATAACTTGAGCAAATGTCAATGGATTTTCACCAAACTTGGTTTGTGAATTGTTGGTGGGGTATTATGCCACAAATTCTAATACAGGGTGTCCAGATAAAGTCTTTTTTTCTCTCTCTCAATTTCTCCACAAAGATGTATGTTGTTGTAATTAGTTGATGTGCCCTTAATGAGGCACTTCTAATGAGCACTCACAACTTAGTTTTTACACAGAATAAGAAAAATGTTGGTATATGTTCACACAACATGTCTTTTTGGAGAATTCAGAAAAAATATATCAGTATCTGTTGGTTGTAAGTAGTTTCTCATCATGAGCTATGGCTGTAGTTTATATTTTTTAATGTGTAAATTATAAAATAGGTGGCTGTGATTGATATGATTGTTTACAGTACTTCACAGTACTTCAAGATTTAGGTTAGCCAGGACTCCAGACAAGAAGAGTAACCTTCCCTTAGGAATCTTTATCTTGAATTTGTGTTTTAACCTCTAAAGGATGCTAAATATCTTTAAGCAACAGCTGATCTGGAGACCTTACCTGTTTGGTTATAACTAGTTATAAAGTCAGGGCTGCAACAGCATATTGAAATATTGGTTTAGTGTACTATGATCTCAGACAATATGGTGTATATGTATTGTACAGGAGGCACTTGATTTGCCTTAATACATAATTTTATCATTTATTTAAAGGAAGTTCTATTAATTTCAAAAATCATAAATTTAGCTTTCTGTTTTGTTTCAATATTTGAAAGCTGTCTAAAGAGTTTACTGTAGACTGAAGTTTTTGATATTTTACTTCACATGATTCAAAGACTGATTCAAAGCTCTTTTTAACCTATTTCAGTACTTAACACCTGCATATTACTATATCATGAGAGGTGTATTGTCATGTTTATTATATAGGTAGTGTGGAGAAGTTAATGACTCAGAAATATTGATACTTCTATGATAGAGAATGACTGGAATAGAATTGTGTATGAACCATACTCTCTCTAAATGGCCCCAGATATTAAAGGGGAGTATCCATATTAATATTTTTCTTTCTCCATGAAAACATACGTTGTTGATACTCATCAGAAGTGCCTCATTGAGGCTTTTCTGATGAGTACCAACAATATATGTTTTCGTGGTGGAATAAGAAAAATATCAATAGTTTTTGATTGAAAAAAGTGCTTAGTCTGGAGTTATGTTGTAGGGACTATAAAATACATTACGAAAACATGCCTATTCAAATATATTGAAAATTCTACTACCAAAAAAGGAAAATTTTCAGATAAAAAGTTATGATATTTTTCATATTCCTGCACAAAACATAGATTGTGGGTACTTGTTAGAACTGCCTTGGTGAGACGGTTCTAACGAGTACCCACAATCTATGGTTTTTTTTTAGCATTATGAGAAAAATAATGTATATCCCTGTAAACCCCAGTTTTACTATATATAAATGGGGTTTAAGGGGGTCAAATTATATAAGGCATGTTTTCGTGATGAATCCTCTCAACCAGAGTTGGACTTGCAGAAGTGCAGAAATAAGAACCTCTACAAAAATGACCAACTGTATATTACTTCACCTTTTTCTTTTCTTTCTTCTTTTTTTATACAAACACTACATTTTGGTTTACATGTTTTGGTTATTTTAGCAATAGCTGAGAAATTACAAGCAGTAGTCCCGATGTCTAGTGGGCAGATGTCAGTGCGGCCTGTTACTTTAGTTGCCAGTTTAACCAGTCAGATACAACCTGGTCAGCAGACACTGTCACCGGGTGGAACAACCCCACAGCAGTTGGCTGCTGCAGCACAGGCTGGTCATCAGGCTGCACATCAGTTAGTTTCTGCGATGGCAGCACAAGCACAGAATACCTCACAAGCTCAAGCTAAAGTTGGAGTTTATAGTCAGGTAGGTAAATTTTTCTCCACTTTTGCTATACAGTAAAACCTGTGTAAGAGAGCCACCTTTGAGACTGACTTTAAATAGTGGTTGAGGAAAAAGTTGTCTGTCTTATAAAGGTACATGTCATGTAATTTTGCTAGCAAAATTACATGACATGTACCTTTATAAGACAACCACCTTTTCACATCAACCACTAAGGTCAATTTCAAAGGTGGCTGTCTTACACAGGTTTTAAGACAACCACCTTTTCACATCAACCACTAAGGTCAATTTCAAAGGTGGCTGTCTTACACAGGTTTTACTGTAGTACCATATTTTCCCTGTTTTCAGACAGATGGACTTGAGCATTTACTTTGTAGACCCAGATCAGATGCCACATTTTGTGGTGTCTTACTTGGGTCTATACTGTTTGGCACTTATGTTGAAGTTTTTAGATGCAGCAGAAGGAGGTAAAATGAACTTTTTTCAAATTTTTAGGACAAGTTTGATAAGGAGTTAAGTAGTCAAAATACTTGGATGAATACAATATTTACCAATTAATGCTTATTATTTAGAGAAATTATCCACATGGCTGAGCAATTAATGCTCCTGACAGTGCCTTACAAGGTCCACCTCACTGAGGCACTTTTAATGAGTACCCATACAAGTTTTCATGGAGAAATAAAAAAAAATATTTAACTAATAACTCCTTATCTGCAACCATATCTCATTATACCCAGGCAAACTGTTTGTAGGGGTATACTGTTTTCATGTCCATTTCTATGTCTATCCATTCATCCATTATGTTTTGGTCTGTGCGAGATTTGGTGGATATTAACTCTCAGATGAAATAGCTCTGAAGAAGGCATTTTTTATCAGCAAAAGTAATTAATATATTTTTTATGACTTCAGGAAAACATATATGTTGTGTGTAGTCAGTAGGTGGGTCATGCAGAGATGCCTGCAATGAGTTCACATACAGGTATTAAACATATTTTCTTGGAGAAATAAGAAAAAATATTTACCTGGATACCTCTAAGTCTTGGTTTAAACAATATTTTATTCAGAGCTAGTATACATTTACAACATATAAATAAGATCTGGCATAAGGATCTGACAGTAAGCCATTTGGCTTATCCAGAGCTATGCAGCTGGTCTTACAAGATGACATACATGTAGTCTTCAAAAACAGCTTTTATTTGTTATCTACAGGTGAACCAGTCTGGTGGACAGACAAGCACCCCAGTGACATTGATCTCCCAGCCAGCTGTACAGCTTGTTCAGCAAGCAATATCCCAGTCTGGGGTGACAGGTGGGGCAGCCCAGTCAGTCACTTTGCAGCAGCTACAGCAACATCTTCAACATCAGGCCAGCAGTCTGGCAGCACAGCAACCTGTACTGGTATGTAATCAACTCTTATCACAGGTGGGCAAATTTAGCAGACGACAAACTGATTAAATTTTTCTTATGTTTCCTAGAAAATATGATCTGACATTTGATGCAAATTGTCGCTAAAGGTGACAATTTGCATCAAATGTCATTTTATTTTATAGGAAAAATAAAAAATATTTCAAAATGCCGTCTGCTAAATTTTTTCCCCAGCACGCAGTCTTAACCCTTGTCCTGCTGAACTGCTATACCCTGCCTTTGCAAACAGTGTAGAGCCAGATCATTTGGCTTCTGAAGAAGCCAACTGATCTGGCTCTGCACTCATTGCCTTTTAAGTATGTGACTTTATAGCAACAATCTGGATCAAGTAATCTGATTGGCTGAAAATTAGAAGTGGGTGTGGATTCTTAATTATTCAGCAGGACAAGGGTTAATTAATACATAACTCTAGATAAGGCAGGTATCCAGATAATTATTTCTTATTTCTCCATGAAACCATATATAGATACACCACAAGCTCCTTATAACACTATTGCTGGATTCAAAAGCTAAAAATGTGTTAGCTAACAAGTAGTGTTCTATTCAAATTAAATGTATAGATTTTATGGTAACAAAAATATAAGGAATGTATAGAAATATGATGACATTTTTGTTGTTTTTTTCGGAGCTGTCTTATTTGAAATAGACACAATAATACACAATGTCATTAGGTTCCAATGTACTCTTTGGAAGTGTCTTGTGAACCCACAACATGTTTTCACAGAGAAAATGTAAAAAAAAAAAAAAAAAATAAAATAAAATCTGTACTGTTGAAACAAAACCAAACAAGCTGGCCTTAGTGGTTTAGGCGTAGTTTCGATCTCCTCCGGGTACGGTAACATTCTTTTAATGGAGATTGATCATGAAGTATTTTCTACGGTCATTCTCTCCCTTCCGGTGACTCAAGAAGGGCAGTTGTCAGTCTTTGGTGAAAGAATTTGCACAAGTACAGGTTAACCCCTTAGAGGACTAAGCCTGCCCAGAAAAAAGTTTGGTCAGGTGTGACTGGCTGGACATGACCTTATACTATTACCAGCACTATGAAATACATATGAACCAATTAACTGTTGGTATGGGGCGTATCAGTGAGTGCCCATAACATGTCTATCGGAGAAATTAGAAACACAAAATATCAAGACTTCCAGGTTGTAAAACATCAGCAACAACAAAAACATCCAGAACCTTGTTATCCCCTTTAATATCATTTTGGACCAATCAGTTTCAACAAAGGTTTTATAGGAGTTTTAAAATACATGTCTTAAGCAAAAGCTGAACAATAGTCCAGTTTCACAATGGCGAGTTTTACAGCTCTTGCTAATCCACTCATAATATCGTTAATCCAGAATGAGGCTTGCAGTGTATCACAAATATTAACAATGGCGGATCGTCAGACTGTGACTTAGTACACAATAGAAGATTTGTGGAAATTTCCGTGTAATAAGCTCAGGGATATTTTAAGAAACCGCAAAAAAAAATTACGTGAAATAAATCCATGTTAGTAGCATGTTGCTACGCATTAATTAATGCATGCGAAGGAGAAGGGTTCCAGAAAAATGATGAAAATGGAATGATGATCCCACGCAGCTGCCAAACCCATTTTCACAGACTTACAACAACCAGTAATGTACACTGTGTTAAATTTAACTTAGAAAGGTCATGTATAGAGGGGTGGGGGATGAGGGTTATAGGTGTCTGACTGGAGCTGAGGTCTCTCTTTGCCTCAAGCATGTCACACGCCCAGTTAGTGACCATGCACAGATTTTGACTCCCCTATGATGTCTGTGCCTTTTAAACTATTTCTATACAGTTAATCTGTATACAAATATTATACATCATAGGATAATTTTAAATTTAAGATTTGGGCATAGCCTGTTTTAATGACATTTCATACTTAAACAGTGTTTTGTGTATTGTAACTGTTACACATCTATGAAATATGTAGAGTCTGCTATTTTTCAAGCAGTAAAGTATGACGTTTGAAGTTTCAATTCATACTTTATCTCAGAAGACGATAATAAAGCCACAACAATCAGCCTGTAAATATTTGCATACATCCAGATGTCATTTATATTCTTTTTATGCATTATGTACTTGTACAACATGCCTCTGTGCCATGCCCGCATATGTGAAATCTCTATATCAGTACATTGAGATAGGTAATTCCTTTAAGTCGCCAAAAAGGTACTATACAATAATTATGTAAAATGTAGCGTGTCTCCCTCTCTCATAAATATATGCATTATGAACCAAATATGAGATGCTTCTGGGTTGATACCAGGTTAGTTTTAGCTTCCAAATAGCTAGTTCTGGATTGATACCAGGGGTTGAAACTTTGACTGATGAAAACAAGAGGGTTCAGACGGATACATCGCATTCCTAGATGCGTGTTAAATTCCAATTGGCGGCTTCTTTTGTGCGAGTGTCATATTGCAATTAACTTTCTTCACTAATGTACTTCCAACTGAGACAAGATCTAACAGCCATATTAGTCTTTTTGTTTAGAAATTAACTCCCATCTTCCCCTAACAGTGTTTGAAATGCCACTGGGAAGAGACATGTTTTTAGTTCAGTAAAAAAACTTATGACTAGAGTTGTTAAGGAGTTTGGTTATAATTTTGGATAAATTTATTTATTCCTCCATACAACATATTTTGGGTACTCAGCAGGGGGTGGTCGGGTGTGGCAAAGATGCATACCTGCAACTTCCACCCATTGAGCATGAGTTTCACTTTTCCACATTTTTTTTACCTCACGATCGTGTTGGCAAAATATGGCCAAAATCACGATTTCAAGACGACCTCACGCTCTGTTTTTCCATCGGCCACACTTTTTATCGCACCTGCTTGTAGCAGGGTGCGATATAGGCGTCCGATTTTCCGTCCGTCCGTCCGTCCGTCTGTCCGTCCGTCCGTCAGTCCGTCCGTCCGTCTGTCAACATTTATGTCGACGTTCGACATTTATGTCAAAGTTAGTATTCTAATCAACTACAAGACTAAACAACCATCAAACCTTGCATGAAACATCTCCCTGACCTCCTGACTTTGCGACATAGGCGTCCGCTTTTCCGCATGTCTGTCCATTCGTCCGTCCGTCTGTCAACATTTATGTCGAAGTTCGACATTTATGTCAAAGTTAGTATTTTAATTAACTACAAGACTAAACAACCATCAAACCTTGCATGAAACATCTCCCTGACCTCCTGACTTTGCGACATAGGTGCCCACTATTCCATTCGTCTGTCTCTTCGTCCGTCCGTCTGTCTGTCTGTTAACAGTTCTGTTATGTCGAAGTTCGACATTTATGTCAAAGTTAGTATTCTGATCAACTACAAAACTAAACAACCATCAAACCTTGTATGAAACATCTCCCTGACCTCCCGACTTTGCGACATAGGTGCCCGCTTTTCCATTCGTCTGTCCGTTCATCCGTCTGTCTGTCTGTTAACAGTTCTGTTATGTCAAAGTTCGACATTTACGTCGAAGTTAGTATTCTGATCAACTACAATTCTACAACAACCATCATACCTTGCATGACACATCTCCCTGACCTCCTGACTTGGCAGGTATGTTGACCCAGTGACCTTGACCTATATTTTGCGCTCCATTGACTTTGACACAATTTACGTTGACGTTCCAGATCTTCTCAACTATAAGGCGTACAACTACCAAACCTTGCATAGTGCTTCTCCTAAATGTACTGACTTGGCAGGTACCTTGACCCGGTGACCTTGACCTATATTTTGCGCTCCAGTGACTTTGACATATTTTGCGTCGACGTTCGATATCTCCTTGACTATAAGGCCTACAACCATCAAACCTTGCAAAGTGCTTCTTCTCAATGTACTGACTTGGCAGATACCTTGACCTGGTGACCTTGACCTATATTTTGCGCTCCAGTGTCTTTGACATATTTTGCGTCGACGTTCGATATCTCCTTGACTATAAGGCCTACAACCATCAAACCTTGCAAAGTGCTTCTTCTCAATGTACTGACTTGGCAGATACCTTGACCTGGTGACCTTGACCTATATTTTGGCTGCAGTGACTTTGACATAATTTACGTCAATGTTCCAGATCTCCACAAGTGTAAGACCTCTAGCCACCAAACCTTGCATAGTGCTTCTCCTAGATGTACTGACTCGGCAGGTATCTTGACCCGCTGACCTTGACCTATATTTTGCTCTCCAGTGCCTTTTACACATTTTACGTCAATGTTCAATATCTCCTCAACTGTAAGGCCTACGACCATCAAACCTTGCATAGTGCTTCTCCTCAATGTACAGACTCTGCAGGTACCTTCACTGGGTGACCTTGACCTATATTTCGTGCTCCATTGACTTTTACACCTTTTACGTCGCCCTTCCATATGTCCTCAACTGTAAGGCCTTCAACCACCAAACCTTATATAGCACTTCTTCTCGATGCACTGACTCGGCAGGTACCTTGACCTGGTGACCTTGACCTATATTGTGCACTCCAGTGACTTTGACACATTTTATTTTGATGTTCGGTATCTCCTCAAATATAAGACTTACAACCACTAAACCTTGCATAGTGCGTCACCTCATTGCATTGGCTTGGCAGGTACCTTGACCCGGTGACCTTGACCTATATTTGACATTTTACGTTGATGTTTGATCACTCCTCAACTATAAGGCCTACAACCACCATACCTTGCATTGTGCTTCTCCTTGATGTACTGAATTAGCAGGTACCTTGACCTGTGACCTTGACCTATATTTCATGCTTCAGTGACTTTTACACATTTTATGTCAACATTCCATTATCATTGGGCTGTATGATACGAAAAGTCAGTGCTGAAGATATAGCCATTAGAGGGAATGGGACTGGCCTGGAATATATGTGCCCCACTAGGCACTTTGTCTACATTTTTTCAACCCAGTTTTCCAAGTAAGCACTGCTAAGAATGAAATAAACTTATTTAATAACCACGTTCTTATTGTGGCTCCTTTGACTTTTGCCCCAGCAGGTGCGATGACGCCTTCCGCGGAATTCTTGTTATTTACAATATTTTGGTGTTCCTCTGATTTTTTGGTGTGCCTTGTTCAGTCAGGGAAAACGTCAGAGGATCGCCAATTGAAGTCTGTATTTATAATTTCGGGTTGCATGACTGTTGCTAGGCGCTTCTTTTGTTTTTTGTCTTTTTGGCGCACCTTGGATTTCTTCCTTGTACGTAAAGGTAAAAACAGCCAAACAATGCCGAATCGTGGGAAATCCCGAAGGCATGTGTTCAGATACATCGGGTTTTCCCCAAAATAAATAAATAACATGTATTCACGAGGTATTGTGATAGAAAACAGGTTAACGCAGATTAAGCTTTCATTGAGTTGATTAATGAAATAGTTTGTGGTAGCTGAGTTGAATAAGTGAATGCCGATAATCACGTATTTTGTTGGCAGTAGAACAGGTAGAAAACAGATAGAAATCAGAAATATAGAAGACATAAATTTATTTTTGTAAATTTAAATCTGAGTGGAAGACTGGATATCTGGAAAGAAAATTATTTCCAGTACTGTCAAACTGGCCATTTCAGTTTAGCAACAGTGACTGTGAAAGGACTTTTTTCTATTTTGAAGAAAATCAAAACTGATCTCAGGTCTAATTTGGAAAATGACACAATAACAGCTCTCTTAAGTTGCAAGCAGAACTCCAACACTGACTGTATTTCATTTATAAGCCTACAGACTAGATATTATGCAAGAAAAAAGGGGCAACAAGGGAATATAATAAATCCTTTACCACTGTGATATAATGCAATATGCTGTGATTCAGTTATGCACCTTTTAATTCTAATAAAGATTCCAGTATTTTAATCTTATATGAGATACAAATATAATATATCATTAGCAGTTTTAAGTAACAGCATTTTAGTCATAAAAGGTTCCGTAATTTTAATCAGATAAGGGTATAGTTTATTATAAATATAAGCATTTTTGAGTAACAGCATTTTTAGACAAAGTGAAATATAGTATTAACGCAACCTTAAACATGGATGTAAGTGACAAAGTAAGAACTGACCTTGACCTACATAAAGGTCTAACATGAGGATGGGGTGTATGCTATTGAAAGGTCTTACCCTAAGGTAGGTATAGGCCAAATATGAAAGCAGTACCTTAAACAATAAAAAAAAAAACTATGATTTTTTTTGTCCTATTGTTTTAGTTGCAAATCTCCCCCATGAGAATTTCAAGCAAAATATTTAATTCGCTAAATGTTGAAAAAAGCCGTTCTGCGAAGAATCTCCCCCATGAAAATTTTCAAAAGTTGGCAGGTATGAAGGTGTCATGTAGCTTATGTCACTGGGGTGTCCAACTTATATTGGCTTCCTGTTGGGCAAGGCCTGCTATCCTTGTAGCAGGTAAGGGTAGAGGGGGAATGTTTTTATTTTTTCTGTTTCTTCACTTTCATTCCTGTTCTTCTTTCTTCCCTGTCCCTCTCTTTCATCTCCTCTACTGTCTCTTCTATATTTTTTCTCCCTTCTCTGGGAAATGACAAAATGACCCTCAAGGGTTGATATGTTGTTAAACCCCAACACAATCAATCAATAGGTACTCAGCAGGAGCGCCTCACTGAGGTGCTTCTAATGAGTACCCACAATGTATGTTTTTATGGAGAATTAGAGAAAATTATCCCATCGTCAAATGCTCCTACATAACAACTCCTTTGTCTGACTATCTTTATAGATGATCACTTTGCAAAACCCAACACCTGATCATGTTGGCATAAGATCTCTCCTAGAAGGGAATAAGTCACATTGTGGGATGAGTTTGTTTAAACTTGTTTAAAAAGTTTCTAATTGTAACTTTTTTTTCAGATGACCGCTTTGCAGACTGCTCCTCTCTCTATACCCACTAAACGACAGTTAGAAGAAAAAGACATTAAACCAGTCATCACTAGTGAAGAGCCTCTGGCCAAGCAAATGAAGACAGAACTTAAAACAGAGGTCCAGCAATGAGTGGACCATTAGCTTATCTTTGAAATGATCATTGTTAAGCAAAGGGCATAACACACTTAGGCTACTTAATGCATACAAGAAAGGTGAAAGCCTGGATCAAACTGAATGTACAGTTGAACTTCAATGGCTCGAACATCTTTGGGACCATTGAAATTTGTTCGAGACATGGGTAGTTCGAGCCACTGAGGGTTAATCATGGCGCCTGGTCAGGAAGCAAATGGCGATGATTTAGTAAACTCTTTTCAATTTTCTACATAATAATTGTATGTGGTATGTACTCATTAGAATTGCCTCAGTGAGGTGATTCTAATGAGTACATACAACATACAATTTCATGATAAAATGGGAAATTCTCCCTGTGTACTGAAATATTTGTCTTCTTGAGCTATCGGAAGAATTTTGTAGGGACTCAAAAACGAGTTTGAATCATCCATGGTGAACGAGCCATCGGTGTTCGAGCTATTGAGGTTCGACTGTAGGTCATTTGATCTGTGTCATTACCCAGGCTGTAGATAAGGGGAGTATCAAGATAAATCATAGCAACAGATAAGGCGCTTTTTTTTTATCTGAAAAATGCTGATATCTTTCTTATTTTTCAACAAAAACATATGTTGTGGGTACTCATTAGAAGCGCCTTGGCGAGGCGCTTCTAATGAGTACCCACAACATATGTTTTTGTCGAGAAATAAAAAAAATATTATGTGGATACCCTCTTATCTGTAGCTATGGATAAATAATTTTCATTATTTTTCCATGAAAACTTAGGTACAACATAGTTGCAGCGGAAAAGTACTGCTGTTGTTCTTCTTTCTTCATGAAAGCTTATGTTGTGGCACTCATTTGACAAGATACCTTTAATAAGTACCCACAACATATGTTTTCGTGGAGAAATGAAATAAAAAACTATTATATGGATATCCCCTTTTATCGGGAACTATGGTACCACTCATCCACTACGTAATTTTTCGTGGGGAAATAAGGAAAACATGAGCAATACATTGGTTGAACAAAAAAGTCAGATTTGGTGCCATGGGCCCACTTGTTCAAAGCATTGTTAGCTTAACAAGCTCGTTAGTGCTAGTGGTCAAAATGTTAACTGTTCTAGTAAGAACAATATCTCATTCACAGGTATTTTTGCTGAAAAAAATGTGTGTAGAGCTACTCACATTTTTTCAGCAAAAATATTTAATAGCATATATGCCAAATTAAATTATCAAAGTTTTAACAATATGTTAACTAATGACATGGTTGCTTTGAACAACAGGGCCCTGGATTACTTTTCAATAGTACCTTCTGTAATATGAGACATGACAATGAAGGATATATTTTTGTTTCTTTTCAAAATTGGACAAGTACAACAAATACTTCTTAACAAGTCTTATGAGATATTTTTATTTCTTTAAGCAAAACATTCTCTGATTGGACTAGGAGTGCCTGAACAGATCTGGTCCCTTGTTGTTTCTGTATGCATTAAGTGCCCTATTTGATGACCTCAGGTCAAGTTATGGATGTCCTGTTGTTAAGCATTTGTGTTACTCGGTGGTTTTGGTTGCTTCAGTGTTTAGAATTTCACATCATGTCATACAGATGTTTCTGTCAGTGATAGTAGATGCTTGGAAGGGGACTGGTAGTTTTTCTACCATTTTTTTTTTTTTTTTTTTTTGCAAGGGAGATAACTTTATAATTGTAATATTTCCTGTTTGAATCCTATTCGCCAAGCCCCTTCTAAAAGGGGTCTACTCTGAAAGCATAATTCTCACCATTTTGAGTAGACCCCTTTTCATTAGGGAAGGAACACAATTTTTACATGCTTGCCACCACTGAAAGCTTTCCAGTCCCTTCAAGTAATTAAGAGTATAGCAACTTACATGATGATAGGGCCAAAGAAATTTTTGTTCAGATTTATTGTGAAATATTCTTAAGGATGTCTGTCAGTGTAGTTTTTTTTGTTTATTTAGTTTTGGTCTACTTGTTCCTCTTTATTGGGAGACTTTAAATGAGTCAGTTCATGAGAAAAGGGTACTTATCATATAAGTGCAGTCTCTCCAGAGTCTTTACTGTTCACAGACATGTTGTAGGGACATTGAAGCATCAAGTAAAAATGTCATTTCTCATGTTTGTAGCCCAAATCGGGGACTGCCAGTGGGATTTGAAGAACCAAAACCTAAAAACCATATGGTTCCTTTCTCATGTGCTGGCTCGTTAGTGAGCTTTGTCTTGCAAAAAGAGGTAACTAATATTGATCATTGAAGAGCAAGGTTGACCTGCAAATCAATGGGCTTGTAAAGGAGGAATATTTGGTGTTAATTCTAGGATCAGGTTACCTGTTTCTCCATTAATGTTTATATTATGGGTACTTATTAGAAACAACTCATAGAGATGCATCTAATGAGTACCCACATTTTATCATGGAAATCTGAGCCATCACTGATCATTTATGGGTTTTGTTTTTTTGCTTGACAAACTCATTATTGAAAGCATTGTAAAACCCAAAGTAACTGCTTATATCTGGAAATCTGCTGTATCGTAAGAATTTTTCACTGTCTACTAATAGAGCAGGCAAGTTTTGCCTTGGCAGGAAAGCAAATTTTGCAGTGTTATAGTTGCCTACAAGCGCTAAAATAATGTCTCGGGCTGCTTAACTAATGCAAGTACTGAATAAAGGTTATACATCAGATTGTATAGAACAAATATTGACTGTTTAGGCATGGTTATTTATTACTAGCCATAGCATTGAGAAGTGTGCCTTATGGTATGCCCAGTGAAGACACAGGTCAGTCTGCGCATTTTACTCTGGATAAGAGGGGTTATTCACATACTTTGGATACCTGCAGCATATGTTTTTGTGGAGAAATGAGAAAAAACATCAGTATTTCTCAGTTGGAAAATGTGTTTTTCTGGTCATGGTCTTTATTTGTCAGTTTTAGGGGACTGAAGTACCAGATTAGACTACACAGAGGACATGTAGGCTGTGGATCATCATTGTTTGGATAGGTGATAAGGTCATGCTCCAGCCATAGCAGTAGATATGGTGCTTTTTTTCAACCGAAAATAGTTATCAGGAAATCAAAGTTTACAAAAACATACTTTGTGGGTATTCATTTGGGCACTTCTGATGAATATGCACAACATACGTTATCATGGAGAAGTAAGAAAATATTTCCCGTTTTCCTTATCTAGAGCTATGTCCAACTATGTCCATGTGTTTTGTCAGTGCTCAAGACTTTTCCATAGCTACAGATAAGAGGGGGTATCCACATTATGTTTTTCTTATTTCTCAACGAAAACATATGTTGTGGGTACTTATTAGAAGCGCCTCGGTGAGGCACTTCTAATGAGTACCCATAACATATGTTTTCGTGGAGTAATATCTTTCAAGAAAGATATCAGCATTTTTTGGATGAAAAAGGCACCCTATCTGTTGCTATGCTTTTCTACTCCCCATAATGGCTTTATTGCTTAGCATGCTTGGTAAAGACTTCAGCAGATGACCATTTGAAATATTTTTTCTTTTCTCAGGTAGTAGGCTTTGGCATTTCATGCAGATTGTCTCCTATGGAGACAATTTGCATGAAATGTCAAAGATTGTTTTCTAGGATAAATAAGAAAAAATACCATCATTTTGTCCTTGGCTGAATTAGCCCAGATAGTGGTAAGGATTAAACCATGAGGTGAACTGCTGTGAAATGACCAAACTGCTTTTTTAAATGAAAATGAGCCATGGCACAAGAAATGTCTCATAATCTGTTGAAGATTAGATCAATCTGTGCAGTCTGATCAGGGCATTATGTATTTATCAGTTTTTTCTATAGTATCCAAAGATTATGTATTCAGACAGAGCCTTCATTGTCGACGTATGTCGTGAGACCCTTTTCCATGGTTATGACAAACGTTTTTATACACATTTTGTGAGATTTATACTGTTCAGTATGGGAATGTAAAATGTAACAAATTATTGATCAGTAGTAATGCTTAAGACTGTGGCATCTGATCAGTGTGCACAGCCACTCATCCAGGGCCCGGTTGTTCAAAGCGTCGTTAGCTTAACAAGCTTGTTAAGGGTAATTTCGTTAACTGTTTTAGCGGATTCAATACACAATATTCTGATATTTTTTGCTGAAAAAATGTGAGTAGCTTGCAAAAGCTACTCACACATTTTTTTCAGCAAAAAATTTCAGCATATTTGCCTGTCACTCGATGTAAATTTTAACGAATCTTTAACTAACGACATTGTTAGCTTTGAACAACTGGGCCCAGCAGTTTTTACATATATCAAAGGTAGCAAGTGTGCGTTTTCAAATTTAAGCGGGATAACTCTTGATAAGATGCCTTTTTCAGTCCAAAAGTATTGATTTTTTTTCTTATTCCTCCACAAAAGCATATGTTTTGGGTACTCATAAGAAGCACCTCACAAAAACACATGTTGTGGGTACTCATTAGAAGTGCCTGCACAAGGCACTTCTAATGAGTACCCACAACATATGTTTTTGAGGAGAAATAAGAAAACTTATTACCTGATGCCACTCTTATCTAGGCCTATGGGATATATGATATTAATATTCCCAAATATTTCTAAATCTTTGCTTAAATTTTCAGTAAGCCTACCAAGATAAGGTGCTGTTTCATCCAAAAATTGTTGATATGTTTTATTTCTCCACAGAAACACATGCTGTGGGTAATTATTGGCAGTGCTGCTGAGAGTACCCACAGTATATTTTTTTGTAGAAATAAGAAAAAATATGAATACCGGTCATAACCTGGAGTTGTGTGTACTGAAACCACAAAGGAGCTGGGAAGAGAATTGATTTTTGGAACTTCCTAGTTTTTATGCCCCGGACTGCCGAAGGCAGCAGTGGGGCATATAGTGTTTTACTGTGATGTTAGTCTGTTTATGCATACATGCATATGTCACATTCGTGATCGAGTCTAAAAATTGATGTTAGTTTACATTCAAATTTACACTGGCATTTACATACGCGTGTCTTCTGGAGATCATAACTTGGGTACCTCTTATGCGAAGAAGTTGAAATTTGGTATGCTAAGCATAGCTCTAGATAAGGAGGGTTTTCAACCAAAAAATATCTATTATTTTCAACAACAAACATCAGGGTTCAAGCTGGCTCAGAAATTTAGGGAGAAGGGACTTCTCCCTCCAGACATAACAGGGAGAAGTTTTATAGGATGAGGGAGAAGTCAAGACTCGGTTTACCTATCACCTTACTGAAAGCGCGACTTTCAGGACTCTCCACTACTTTATTGCAATGTCTTGGGGAATTAACAAAGAAGGAAACAAATTTTACTGTAGACCTGTTCATTCTTACTTCTAAACCAATTAAATGATGCAGTAGGGCAAATGCATTATATCTGAACACATAAGTTCATTCATATTTTTTTTTTTTTTTTTTTTTGAAACTGACAATCCTTTTCAGAAGATCCAGTCAAAACATCAAGATCTGTGGCTTAATAATTAAGCTAAAATCACAATGATAAAAAGAAATTTGTTAACTAAAGTGTATGTCAACTTCTAAAGTTAGTTTTTAGCACTTTTAATGCTGTTTCTGACCAATTTCCAGCATGTAAATGGTTCATTTATGAAAAAACGGACACCCACGAAAACTAATGACATTGATGAAAACGATCTTTTGGTCACTTAATAGGCAAACAGTTTTCCTCCAAAACTTGTTAAATCACATAAGACTTTTATTCAGTTGCATTTCTGATACATCTTACAACTTTTTTCAACAGAATGTTACCTTTGCATGTTTGCTTAATTTTACTGGATTTCTCCAAACAAAAAGTTCATTTTGCACAAGTACTAGCTTTTTCAAAAGTTGCAAAAACGGAGGGCGAAGTTTTTGTCGCCCTCTGGGCTTCCCAGGGCAATTTAGAGCCCTCTAGGGCGACTATTTCGCCCCAGTCGCCCTGTAGCTTGACCCCTGAACATATGAGGTACTTCTAATGAGTACCCACAACATATGTGTTTGTTGACAAGATCTCTTTGAAGCACTTCTACAACATGTTTTCATCGACAAATAAGAAAACTATTTACCTGCTACCTACTCTTATCTAGACCTATGAATGCTACTTATCCAGACCTAAAAGCCGGCCTCGGTGGCTCAGTTGGATGCACCCTCCGACTGGAGACCAGGAGGTGGCAGGTTCAACCCCCGCCGAAGTCGGCAACATTCTTTCGTGGAGATTGATCATGAAATATTTTCTACGGTCATTCTCTCCCTTCCGCTGAATTGAGAAGGGCAGTTGTCAGTTTCTGGCGAAAGAATGTGCACAATACTGGTTAACCGCTTAGAGGACTAAGCCTGCCCAGTAAACGTGTGGTTAGGTAAACTGACTGCGCTCGACATGACCCCATTGGGGGTCATAAAACCCAACACAAACAAATCCAGACCTAAAGCTTCAACTATCTGCTAGAATTGCCCCTGGGTCATGTACTGTGGTTAGTTTAGGGGTCAACATGTAAAACAGATGATTGAGCATTTTGAAAATAGTTGTTGAAATTTATGCATCTAGATGTTGTTGGCATATGGGCAAAGGGCAGGGGCATTTGTGTACTTTGGACTTATATCTGGTTTTGTCTGTATTTGAAGCACAGTTCTCTTTAAAGATTTGTTTTACTGAGAGCAAAAAACATTCTGAAATGGTTTGTTGTCTGTAAAATGCCATACACTGAAATATGATACAACACATCACATGAATTGGTAGAGATAGTGATTTCAGAGGCGAAAAGTTTTGTTACATTTGCACCAAAACTTATTTTCCTTGTGGGTTTTACAATGGCAAGTCCATTGAGTACCCCTATAAGGTATATGAGTTGTGGAGAACTAGACCTGTGTAGAAACCAGGGCCCAGGTAAACAATCGTTACTCAAGGTTGACCTTATATATAAGGACCAAGAGCTGAAATGAACATTCTTGTACTTTCACATAAAATTTGATTTTCTGTGTTGAAGTCAATAAATATATTTCAGTACCCTCTACAGAACAAACATAAATTAATTTATTTTGGCTGACTATAGATACTGTATTGCAAATGTCAGAATTCCAGACCTAAAGGTATACATTAACTCTAAGGAATGACTGTAAACCAGGGCTCAGCTGTATTGCTATGGTCAATATGTGTATCTGGGCCCAGTTGTTCAAAGCATCATTAGCTTAACGAGCTAGTTAGTGGTCAAATTGTTAACTGTTCTAGTAAGTACAATATCTAATTCACAGGTATTTTTGCTGAAAAAATGTGAGTAACTTTTGCAAAAGCTACTCACATTTTTTCAGCAAAAATATTAGCGTATATGCCATATTTAATGATCAAAGTTTTAATGATACGTTAACTAATGACATCATTAGTTTCGAACAACCGGGCCCTGGACTACAGAATGCATACAGTAGACTGTAAATAATCTCATCAGAACTGTGCAGATATGATCAGAACTGTATAGACATGTTGGCCTTGGTTTTTTGCTAGTCACAGTTTTACCTCTTCACCTTAGTTAAAGTGTCAGGCTAATTTGCAGCAGTTGACATTCTCATTTATGTTTTCAGAGGAAATAAGTCTAGCAGATGATTCACATGAAATGTCAAGTCTTATTTAGCCTGGGAGTATTTATTTACTCTAAAAGTTTATCCCCACCCCCTCCCTATAAACAAAACAAGCAAGTCATCTGCTGCAGTTGTGATTGATTGGTTCTTTAACCCATTGTAGACTGAATGAACTCCCCAACACAATATTTTGGAAGATTCTAATTTGATTTTAGGTATGTGAGACTATGTGATTTAGATATTTCTAGAGAAAAATGGTTGAACTATTTGCAAACAGTGGAGACCCTGATCAGATGGCACATTCTGTATGTTGCTTTCCAGTTGACAGATTGTTGCTATCCTGTTGGCATAATAAGGAAGCAGTTATGTTGAAGATATAAACAAAATAATTATTCTAAATAATTGGACAGCGGTTTACTTGACCAAACAGGGTCGACCCAGATCAAACCAGCTCTAAAAGAATGATTTGATTGGGTGTACCCTCTTTGTCATTCCTGCAGTACTTTTTAGAGACATTATCAAGTAATTAAATGGACTTGTCCAAATTGTAGGCTGGTCTGCATTCTATCATAGCTGTCTGCACATGTGGTAATGTGTTCTCTACAGCGCCAATTTTTATCCACCATGTCCTTATTTTATAGTTCAAGATGCCAAAATTTTATGTGTCGTCATCATTTCTGATCCCTTATGCACTCTTACACGAGGTCCCATGAAAACACTCGAACTACATTCATATACCAGAACGAAACCAGTGACACAGCACAGTTATGGATAAACTTTTGATAATGTTTCAACAATTACATTATTTAAGATTTCATTGTACATATTGTTTATAGCTTCGTTAAGGAGTAGTTGTTAATTGGAGGTCATACTTCCATTTGTTAATGAGTTTAGTAAAACAAAAGTGCTATGTTCTGCCATTTTTGTAAATGGGCCTTGTCAAGTGAAAAAGCGTCTTGAAATATGTGCAAAAAGCCCAGATTCAGATCATCCTGTTGGCAAACTTGGCTCTGTATTCATACATTCTGTAGTATCCAATGATTCTGTTGGCAGACAGTGAAGGCCCTGATCAGACTGCAGGCTGATCTGGGCCTTTGCTGTCCACATATGTCCAAAAACATGTTTTTCGCATGGCATGGCCCTAATAATGTGATGCATAGACAAGAAATGATGCTTTTTTGAACAAAAAATTATTCATATTTTTCTTATTTCTTCAGTGACACATACACATTAACCTCTTTAAAACACGGTTCGTTATAACACGGTTTTGATACAACATGGTTCAAAGATGGACCCCAAAAAATGTATAGATTATATAGAAAAATGACCATAAATGGTCATTTTTCTATATAATCTATACATTTTTATTTGGATATAACGCACACAGTTGTATAACTAACACGGTTTATGCTTTGGACCCCAACAATAGTGTTATAAAGAGGTTGTGTATGTTGTAGGGTATTCTTTAGAAGTGCCTTGGTGAGATGCTTTTGATAAGTACCTACAGAATACATTTTTGTTGAGAAATAAGAGAAATATTTTTCAGATACTCTTTTTACCTAGAGCTATGTTATAGTATGCATTGATTCTGTATACAGGCAATGTATGCTGTTCTTAACATCATGAGAAAATGTACCTTTTTGATGTGTGTGTACAACAAATATCAGCATGCACGTCCATGCATTCTGATCCGTCTTTTTCTCCACATAAAGAAATTTTACATCCTTGGCTATCCAAAATACACCCAATGAATATTCTGGTCAGACTAGGAATATGTCCAAAGGTACGTTTTCTCATGTTGCAGCTCATATATTCCCTGCTTGGCATAAGAGCCCCTTTTCTTGAATTGTGCATCATGTATGTTATGGTATAGTTGTGTAACATAATTCTGAAATCTGGATGCTTAGCATCGTTAGATAACCCTTAATAAATTGGAACCAGCAAATGTTATCTCTTGTCATGATGAATAAATTTCGATGCCACGCCCATTTCTAATTTTCAGCCTATCAGGTAACATGATCCAGGTTGTTGATACAAATGCACATGCTAAATGACAAACAGTGCGGATCCAGATCAGTTGGCTTCTAAGAAACCAACTGATCTGGATCTACACTGTTTGCAAAGGCAGGGCATATTGGGTTCAGCAGGACAAGGGTTAGCTTAATGAGGAAGACAAATCTGGTTTAAGTTCTGTTCTGGTTCTTAGCTGTTAAGAGAAATGGATACACTTTCAGGGGAGGTTACTCAAAATTGTTTTGCATCTCTCTTAAAAAAGGATCTGTTCCGAAAGGAAAGAATTTGATCATCTTGAGAGCAGTCTTTCATTTTAGAGAAGATCCTTTTTAGAAGGGGATTGGTGTGCAGAATAGCAAGGTCATATAAGTTGTTGCCCTTGTAAAAATGGCAAAAACAACAAGAACAACAACAAAAAAAATGTCAACTAAAAACAACAACAAACAAAACAAATCTGTCAATTTTCCTTAATCTACACATTATATAAATCTTGAGTTTGTAATGAGCTGTACCAATAGTTGTCTTAGGGGCAGTCTGATCACAGCGTATGCTGTTATCTTATAAGTTCATTGTATACTGTAAATATATCGACATGCAGCAAATGCCCTGATCAGACTGCATGCTCCAAAGACTATTTCATGTGACGAGGCTCAGATAGGAGATAGTGGAAATACTGTGTGGATCTGTGGTATTTACATATTTTCATATTTTGGAAGGTATTTTTTTCTGGTCTCTCATCCAAGTACATGCTGAGTGTATGCTTAAATGAATAATTATGCAACATGCAACAGCATTTTGCATAAACATTTGTCCTTATTTGCTTGTAGTAGGTACAATTTTACATTTTGTAACTCCACCTCTTTGGAAAGACTTACTTTTGCTTAACAAACCATTTTTACCCTAAATATTCAGCAAAATGTTATTTCTCCATAAAAACATGTTGCTGGTATACATGAGTCTATTGTATAATTTCAGCATATGTCTTTATGGAGAACTGGAAAGAATTATCCCAGAATTAACATACTCCTCATTTATAAGTCCTGGTTTAGACAGACCAACTTCAGTATGCAGCATAGACACAGATCAAAAGAGCAGTTTAGAGGAGAATCAGCTATCTAGCAATTTTAGAGATCATTAGTCAAATTTTAGGTTAAGTATGAAAATGAGTAACTAAGTCAAAATATCTAAGATAATAATTAGGCTAAACTATGATTTTGGTGGTGTAAAACAAGTTTCTTTTGTGCAGATACTGCATAACTCCAGATGAGGAGGGGTATTATTTCACCACAAAAACATTAGTTGTGGGCACTTACATGAAGTGCCTCAATGAGGCACTTCTAATGAGTACCCACAATATATTTTTTTCATGTTTGTGGGTCCTCATTAGAAGTGCCTTGGTGAGACAATTGTAATGAGTTTCTACAATATACGTTTTTTGTGGAGAAATAAGAAAAGTATGAGTAGTTTGCAGAAATCCAGGCCGGATGGGTATCCTTGCAGGTTGGTCCCATTGTTTTACTGTTCACTTAGTTCATTGTCCCGTTATTACCTATGTGTGAAGACTAAGGAGACACTACACTGATACATTGATTGTCAGGGCCCAGTTGTTCAAAGCTAATGACGTCATTAGTTAACGATTCGTTAAAATTTACATCGAGTGATACACAAATATGCTGAAATTTTTTGCTGAAAAAGTGTGAGTAGCTTTTGCAATGCAAAAGCTACTCACATTTTTTCAGCAAAAAATATCAGAATATTGTGCATTGGATCTGCTAAACAGTTAACGAAATGACCCTTAATGAGCTCGTTAAGCTAACGACGCTTTGAACAACTGGGCTCTGATCTTTGCTGTTTTTGTCTAAGGAAAGAGGGTTTCACTCAGCACTGTTGTTTTCTAAAAGTTTCAGTTTATGTACCATAATAATAGGAAGCCATTGTGGGCCTTGGCCTGACCATCAGGGCTGTGGAATATACATGCTGCTTGATGCCTCTGCAGTAGAGCAGTTGGTAACTTTATGGCAAAATATTTTTAAGTTTTTAACCTTTACCAATCTCTGGGCAAATTCAGCAGCTGACAAAAAATTGGTGATATTTTTTTCAAGAAAACAGGATTTGACATTTCATGCAAATTGTCTCCATTGGAAACATTTTGCTTGAAATGTCAAATCCTGTTTCATGGGAAAAAAAAGACAAATAGTTCTGAAAATTTTGCCCGGAGTGCTAAGTGTTTAAGAAATGTATATCTTAATAAAAACAACAACAGCTTTTTTAATTGTTATTGTCTTCCTCATACTTACTGTTAATAATGTAACTGCATTTTTTTTGAAGTTTGTTTTCAGTAACAGGTTAATAGAGATGACTGGGTACACTTCAAAGAGAGGCAATTGACCTGAAAGTATTTACTTCCCTTAAAAGTAGATTGTTTACTTTTATAGAAGACCTCTTTGAGAATGGAGTCAAATTTCAGGGAAGCAAATTATCCTTTGTTGGAGTGATCTTCCTTTAAAAGGGGAGGTAAAAGCCTCTCTCTCTGAAGAGTATTTGATCACCTTAACCCAAGGCCTACTGAACCCAGATATGCCTTGCCTTTGCAAACAGTGTAGATCTGCACTGTTTGTCATTAAGTATGTGAATTTGTATCAACAATCTGGGTCAAGTAATCTGATTGGCTGAAAATTAGATGCGGGTGTGGTGTCTTAATTTATTCGGCATGACAAGGGTTAAGTGGAATTGATACACTTTCAGTGGAGGTAACTGTCAAAATGGTATTACTCCTCCCTTCTGAAAAGATGTATTCTAAAAGAAAACAGGAGCAGTGGTCCATGGCGAAACTCGCGAGTAACTTGCACTTCTGAATGCAGCCCATGAAGTCATGAAAGTTGTCTCCCTGTTGCAGAGAAACATATAGAAATAGTTCAGAACTACACATTAAAATGTCATGGTGATTTTTCTGTGATGTGGCTGAATTATGGTTTCCTATCTTTATCCTGCTTTTCTGTGCTGTTTCTGTCAATCCTGAGAGAGAGATGAAGTAAAATTATACATTCTTTAAAGAACTTTCAAGGCTTTTGGTAAGATGTTAAAGCTTTAGAGAATGCATTGTTTCAAACAAAAACTGTTGATATTTTTCCTGTCTCCATTAAAATGTGTTAGATACTCATTAGATACACCTCTTATGGAGGTGTATTGAGATTACTAGCCATCATATTTCTTCCCTGAATTGTGTTTAAGATATCCCCAAGGCAAAGCAATAAACAGCATTGTATACCCACAACATATTTTGGTGGACAAATAAGAAAATTGTAGCACTTTATATTCCCTAAACTTTGGCTCATCTAAGGCACTTTGACTCTTTATATTGTCTTGTGCAGGCAAACGGCGAAAGACCCAACCTCACAGCTTGGATGTGTAGGCTCACTGGGGCCTTTGCTGTTTGCATGTGTATTTAAATCTAGCTCTAGATAAGGTCATATCTGTCATAGTTATTGTATTTGCCCTAAATATTTGGACACCTTAATTCCTTACCATCCATCATTAACCCTTGTCCTGCTGAACCCAGATATACCCTGCCTTTGCAAACAGTGTAAGTTGGCTTCTGAAGAAGCCAACTGATCTGGATCTGCACTGTTTGATATTAAGTATGGATCAAGTAATCTGATTGGCTGTAAATTAGAAGTGGGCGTGGTGTCTTAATTTATTCAGCAGGACAAGGGTTAAATTTGAACAAGTTCATTTTACTACTTGGTGAAGTGCCTAAAGAACTGCTTGATGAGAAGCAGACAGTGAACTCTGATCGGATGCCACTTTGCACAGCATCTGATCTGGGTCAACACTGTTTGCTCAGGCTTGTCCAAATTCTGAGAATTAATACGGTAGGGTATTTTTTCATATGGTAAATATCCTAAAATTTTGTACATCAAAGTTTCCTATAAAATGGCATATGCAAACAGTTTAGACCCTGATTAGAATGCTTGTTTACTCTGGCCTGTACAAACACTTAGGGTAAATATGGTAGGATTTTTTTATTACGGTAAATGTTGTCCTAAAATTTTGTATGACAGCTTCCTACAAAATGGCATATGCAAACAGTGCAGACCAAAACCAGACTGCTCCTTGAGGAGCAGTTTGATAGGGTCTACACTGTTTGCCATTGCACTAAGTATTTTAAGAAACAGCTGCATAGAAAGCAGAATGTAGGCAAAAAAACTTATGGAATAAATTATTCGAAATTTTAGTACATTTACCATATGGTTATTTTTGCAGCAACACAGATCTTTTGTATTGCAATTGCATTCTTGAAATGAATTAGTAGGTACAAACACAAAGTGTTTTGATGCAAGATTCACACATGTTATCTTGGAAATATTCCCTGTATCAACCTATGGGCTGTCAGGACCTACAGCATTAGTAGTTATACCCTAGTGGGGCTTACATACGCTTCATAACTGCACAAGACAAAATCTCAAATGGCTTCTTTCATAATTGCTTATAAGTTCTACACCAAAACTTGTGTAACTTTTATTTGAGGTACATGTAGCATCATGTCTGCATTTCTGTTAAATAAGTTTTGAATTTGATAAAGAGGTGTGCTGGCCTTGGTGGCTCCATTGGGTGCCCATCCGATTGGTGATCAGGAGGTTGCGGGCTTGCCCCCACCCCACCCCACCCCACCCACCCCCGCAGGATAGCAACATTCTTTCATTTAGATTGATCATGTAATATTTTCTATGCTCATTCTCTCCCTTCCTCTGATTCAAGAAGGGCAGTTGTCAGTTTCTGGTGAAAAATGTGATCAATACTGGTTAACTGCTTAGAGGACGAGGACTAAGCCTGTCCAGCAAAAGTGCTCTTTCCTGCCCTCCTCTTTTTCCCCAATTTCCTTACACCTGCTAGCTGTTCCATCCTTTGGGAGATGACATAAAATGAGGCGCAGAGGCTGACATGTCGTTGAACAAAAAGTCGAAAGTGTATTCAACCAAAGTTATTCTATATATTTTCACAACTTTCTCTGGCTTAAGTAGTGTTAACCCTTGAAGTGACAAGCATGCTTATAGAGGCAGCATTCTAATTTATTATTTATCGGAGAAGTGAGACAACTTTTCATGTGACTCATCTGCTTAGCCTTATTTTCTGAAAAATAAAAAAAAAAAATAAAAAAGAGTCTACTGCAATTGTGATACTAGATAGGCATCTGCTCAGTTGTGATTGGTTATTTATGAGTGTGAACTCTTGTTGTTTTGTAAAATTCAGATGGTTAGAGACCTACTGTAGAAAATTGAACATTTTCTTAAGATACCTGCTGTGAGAAATACCAGTTTCTCCCAGTATGGGAACAGCCAAGACCAGGCCCTAAGGTTATAAAACCTTTTTACATGCTCAACTCAGCTGAGCATGAAATTTTCATGCTAATAAATTTCAAATTGTTAATTATTGCAAATTCTTTCTTGCTAAACATAGCTGAGCATGAAAATTTCTCTGCTAATAAACATGAAAATGCCAACTACTGTTGTTGGCATTTTCATACTTATTAGCTGAGAAAATTTCATGCTGAGGAGCATGAAAATTGTTTGGGCCAAGTCTGGTTTGCACATCTTCGCTAGGGTCCTTACCATAATTGCTCTAATTATTCAGACACTGTAAGTCCTTTATACATGTATTATACTTTCTCTAGTTTTGAACAAGTCATAGGACACAGATCATGACTAGGTTGCTTTTTCAGAGAAGAGAAATTGGGCCAGATTGCTATTTTAAAGGACAAAATCATGACTAAATTGCATTTCAGTTTTTGGAGAATATTGCTTTTCTTGTGGCAAGTTGCTTTTATCATTGTCTGAATAATTTATTGACCATATAGTATAAAATTTATTCAAAAGCCTTCTCTACACTTTCCATGGGGAAGTTGATTTCATCAATTCTCTGCTCTTTTTCCCCTCCAAGTAGTACATTTGCCCAAAGTACTCAGACAGACAGTGTAGATACAGATTGAGTACTGCTGAATATGGAATCTGATCAGGATTTACAGTTTCCACTCATCCAGAAGTTAAGACATATCAGCACCTAGTCAAATGGACTTGATGAAATAATATGGTAAGGACTTTAGGTATACCAGTATTTAGGGTAAATATGGCATATCTAATTCTGCCAGTGGATAGGACAGTCAAATGTACTTATTCAGATTGTGTGACATGTATTATAAGGAGTTAAGGTGTCCAAAACTTTAGGTAAATATGGCATTTCAGATGAACATTTTCTTATTCCTCCAAAACAGCAGTTACATTTCTAAGATCCAAAGCAGGCTATATTCCCCCTGTTGATGCGTCTAAAAACTGCTGAATGAGTAGCAAACAATGGAGACCCTGATCAGATGCTGTATTCTTTTGCAGAATGCAGTATCTTATCTGGGTCTACACCGATTTCACATGCCTGTCTGCCAAAATACTGAGGGTAAATATGATAATGTTTTTAAACTTAAGCACTCTCTGGGCAAATTCAGTAGATAGCAAATTGGTAATATGTTTTATTTTTTTAGCAATAGAGTCATATTGTCTCCTTGAGTTTGATATTTTTTGCAAATTGGCTCCTTTGGAGACAATATGCAGAAGATGTTAAAAAACCAGGGCCCGGTTGTTCAAAGCTAACGATGTCGTTAGTTAACAATTCGTTAAAATTTACATCGAGTGATACGCAAATGCCCTGAAATTTTTTGCTGAAAAAATTTGAGTAGCTTTTGCAAAAGCTACTCACATTTTTTCAGCAAAAAATATCAGAATATTGTATATTGAATCTGCTAAAACAGTTAACGAAATGACCCTTAACGAGCTCGTTAAGCTAACGATGCTTTGAACAACTGGGCCCTGTTTTTTTTTCTGGGAAAAATAACTATTCCAAAATGCCATTGGCAGATTTTTATTCGCCCGTTTGAAAAACGGGACGTATTATGTTACGGGGTATGGCATCCGTCCGTCCGTAAACTTATTCGTTTCCGGCTAACTCTTCCTACAGTTTACATCCAATCAAGCTGAAACTTGGTATATAGTTAGACCATGATGTGGCGCAGCGCATATTGTTTCGGGGTAACAGCCCACCAAATGTTTGCAGAGTTATGCCCCTTAGAAAATTTCTGTAAACTTTTCATTTCCGGTTAACTCCTCCTACATTTTACATCCGATCAAGCTGAAACTTCATATATAGTTAGACCATGATGTGGAGCAGCGCGTATTATTTCGAGGTTACAGTCCACCAAATACTAGCAGAGTTGTGCCCCTTTGAAAATTTCAATAGACGTTTCAATAGACTTTGAAAATTTCGATTAATTTTAAGTTTATGGCTAAATCCTCCGACAGTTTACATCCAATCAAGCTGAAACTTCATGTACAGTTAGACCATGATGTGGAGCAGCGCGTATTGTTTCGAGGTTACAGTCCACCAAATATTAGCAGAGTTAAACCCTTCGAAAATGTCTATTAATTTTTTGTTTCCGGCTTAATCCTCCTACAGTTTACATCTGATCAAGCTGAAACTTGATTTGTAGTAAGACCATGATGTGGAGCAGCGCCTATTGTTTCAAGGTTACAGTCCACCAAATATTAGCAGAGTTAAACCCCTTTGAAAATTTCTATTAATTTTTTGTTTCCGGCTAAATCCTCCTACAGTTTACATCCGATCAAGCTGATACTTCATGAATACTTACATGATGATGTGGAGCAGCACCTATTATTTTTAGGTTGCAGTGCACCAAATATTTGCAGATTTATGCCCCTTTGAAAGTTTTTGTAAACTTTTTACAGCATATTGTTTAGAGGTAATAGTGTGCCAAAGGCTCATATGAGCTTATAATATAGCCATGCTTCTGTGGTGTGTCCTCCTTCAGAAAGCACTTCTCCCTAGAAGCAGCAAACTGCTCCCTTAATTTCTTGGTCAGCTTGGACCCTTCGCTTACAGTGCACCAATTATCAGCAGAGATTATGCCCCAATGAATTTTTTTTTAATTTTTTTTTTTTTTTTGTAATTCCACTTACAGTTTATATCCGGAGCACTGAATTATACAGGAGCCAGTTAATGTGCTGCATCTTATTACTTGCCACGGGCGTATAATGCCCCGCTTGGCGGAGCTCTTGTTTTCCCAATGGATGAAAAAGTTAATTGCTCTGTCATTTATCTTTGTCTAACTATTCTGGTGGTATTATCAGTGTTGTTGCTGCAAAATCCTCCCCTCCCCCTTTGTTCTCACCCAAAATGTTGAGAAGGCTTTTCAAAACTGTTACTTAGAATCCGGATTTAAAAGTCATAATCACATAGCTTTTACAGATGTTTTTAAACTTTGCATGTATATTTTACATTGGATCATTAAATTGTACACATAATTCAGACTCAGCAAAACGAAAATAGTTCTTCGAGCATATGTCAAGTGATAAGGTTCAGATCAGCCTGCACATTCTGATCAGATTTTGGATTTTACATGAACAATTTCTGGACCTCTATGAATGTATATAGTGAAAGACATTGGACCCGATTGATCTGCAGGGAAGTGCAGGTTGGTTTGAGCAAGCATTGTATTGCTTGAAGGCTACCTTTTTGCTTCATATTGCCCCTCTTAGTAAGTTTAGACCAGAGGTCACCCAAAAGTATGTTAGGATGTATGGGACTAATTATTATCCACACTCATCGGTGTACCATATATTACCTAGATGTTTGTACACCATGTGTCTAAAAATTTGCTAAAGTCCACGGTATGTCTGTTTAAAAAGAGCTGGCTGAGAGGCAAACAGTGCAGTCATTTCAAACTACTCCTTCGGGAGGAGTTTGATCTGGGTCTGCACTGTTTGCTTGTGCAGGTCTGTCCAGATATTTTGGTTAAGTATGGTAGCCTTGCAAATTTGGCAGGATCTCCCTGTTTGCATAATAAAGAGGGAATGCAGTAAACAGGGAATATTTTGAACAGATTGCGGGGATTTGCAAGCCTATTTGGATCTTTGTTATTTACATACCTCCTGAGGTGCTCTTTGCTGACTCCAGGTCCATTGTTTTGTGTTGCCATTGAACAGGTGAACTTATACAAGTTCTCTTATGTGAATTAAATTGAAAATTAAGTGTTACCAGGCAATTTGTTGTGTATTACAACCATATTACACCCTGAACCTCTTTACACTGTACATGTTCCCACCTGAAGATGGAGGGATATGGTTATGGTGTCTGTCTTTCTGTCCATAGCTGTTTCTTTGTAATTAATGAATGAAATGTAATGAAACTTAACCATCGCTACTCTGTGGCCTTATTCAGCAGATGACGAACTGATACTGGTTTTTTATTTTCCCCAGAAAATAGGTTTTACATTTCATGCAAATTGTCTCCATATTTCAAAATGTCTGCTGTCATCTATACCCAGCATGTTAAGCGTTAATGTAAATGTGTGTCACCACGGTGCTTCATTCCTATGAAGTTTTGTGAGAATGATAAGTTACAGCCCTTTTATTGCTTAAAATTCAACAAATTTGTCCAACCAGAACCATAAGTTAGTAATGGATGAATGAATTTTGATGAAATTTAAAATTATAGATATACAATATTGCACATGAAATTTTGACAAAATACCTAAGTAACCAGTGAGTTATTTTCCTTTGATTACTTTGAAATCAACAAATTTGTCCATTTGGGAGTCATAACTTTATAAGCACAGAATAAAATTTGAAGAAATTCAAAATGAATAGCGTAGCATGTGGTAGTATATTGACAAAAATTTTTGCCAAATCCTGGATAATTGATATTTCATTTAAAATAATTTAAAATCATTTGGAGTTCTCTACAGCCTTTCGCGGTGACCAGTTATTTGGAGTTCTCAACAGCCTTCCACGGTGACCGGTCATTTGGAGTTATCTACAGCTTTCTTCGGTGACCTGTCATTAGTTCTCTACAGCCTTCCACAGTGACCTGTTGTTTGGAGTTCTCTACAGTCTTCCTCAGTGACCTGTCATTTGGAGTTTGCACCAGCCTTTCTCGGTGACCTGCTTTTGGAGTTCTCTGCAGTTTTCCTCTGTGACGTCTTCTCCATCAGGAGTTCTCTACAGTCTTCCTCAGTGACCTGTCTTCTTCCTCAATGACCTGTTATTTGGAGTTTTCTACAATCTTCCCCAGTGACTTAGAGTATACATAGTCTGCAGAAATCCAAAGAAAAAAAGTGATGCTTATACAGTCTAAGTGTAAAACCCTACAATACTGATATGTTTGTCCCAGATGCGAGAAAAAATCTTGCACCATGACCCTCCCTCATGTGATAGTTATAAAATCAGAGTATGTTGCATCTCTGAAAACATTATTTCTAAATGTGTTGCATCTCTGAAAACATTGTTTCTAGACAGTCATGTAGGTCACAGTGACATTTATTGTTGTGTGATGATGGTACAGTCCAAGTATGGTCTGGAGATGTACCTGCTGATAACACGTTTTTAAAACGCATTCATCTTTTTAACAAAATATAACAATTTTAACTTCTTTTTAACTTCATTCTAGTTTTACATTTTAGGCATGTATGACATCATTATAACTGATACATTTCAAAACCAAGTTAAAACCCCATTTAGATGCTAATGACCCTCATGGGTTGATGCGTTGTTAAATCTAAAATCATCATCATGATCTGGGGACTGTTATATGAAAAACAGAGGTTTTGATGGAATTGATGTAACTTTCCAAATATGGGTCCTTCAGTGGATATGGAGTTTGAGGTACAGATGTGACACACACACACTGACATACACACAAACACACACATACATACAAACATACATACATATATACATTATATATGTATGTATGTATGTCTCGGTAATCTGTAGTATGGCACAGTGACTTTCATATGATAATTGGGTCGAAAAGCAGGCAGGCTTACTACTAAACATGAGGCATCTGGTCGGGGTAATTAACCATTACTCCTTTCTGCAGATGATACGTTTCTTAATTTTCCCAGAAAATAGGTTTTGACATTTCATGCCAATTGTCTGCTAAGGAGACATTTTGTATGGAATTTCAAAACCTTTTTTCTGGGCAGTACAATGCCTTTTAACTCCAGTTTTAGTACCAGCTGTCAGGTGACATTCAAATGTGCAGCAGTATTCAAAAAAGGGGAGAAGTATGACCTTGCTAATTATAGACCTATGTCGCTCACATGCATCTGTTGCAAGACCCTTCAGCATAAGATTGTTAGAAATATTAATAAATGCTTAGCCTCAGAAAAGATTCTTGCTGACTGTCAGAACGGATTCCGAAGTCGAAGGTCTTGCAAAACTCAGCTTGTCGAGATTGTTCACGATCTTGCCAGCAATCTGGTTGGTGTTGTAAATTGTGGACATAAGCAGACAGATGTAAAAATAAAGAACCTGACAGTAGCAATGTAAATTTGCCTACAAAATGATGGAAAATAAAGTTTCAGTAAATTGCATAATTTTATTGCAGTGGACCTCTAATGACTCAACATTAGTTATGATTTTTTTTTTTCCAAATGAAATGCAATTGAACCCAAAATTTTGGTAAAACTGTCCATTTTTGCTATTGAAATGCATGGAAAATGGAAAAGTTTTCATAAAGTACTCCCCCCCCCCCCCCCCACCCCACCCCCGTGCCTCAGCTAATCCTTTTGCAGACATTTGTATATGCATATTTTACACAATATATGTAAGTGGCTACCTGAGGCAAGGGGGGGTGGGGGGGGGGGGGGGGGGGGGGGGGGGGGGGGGGGTCGGAAACGATACCCAAGAGGCAAAAAAAAAAAAAATCTAGTTTGACACTCAGTTTAGCAGTTTTAAGCGTAGAAAGAAGTACAACTGGTATAATTTGAACTGTTATGTCCTGGCATGTTCATGTTATGTAAACACCACAATTTAATTGGCCAATATATTTGGCCATGTGCCCTGACATATGTGGCAGAAATGCAGCCTTCACTCAGTACCTTAAGGATTTAAAGCCGGAGTCAGTAATGTGCATTTGGAAGGCAACTGTACAACACAAGATGCCTGTGCATATATTGTATATATAGCCAATGAAGTGGAACCTAATTATCCATATTATCTTGTAGATCTAGGAGATTCCAAAACTTATCAATTTGCATAAAAATGGTAAAAACACACTGATATTTATCACTAGGATAACAAGCTTACCCAGAACATCTGGTTACATATGGGATCACTGAAAAATAATTGCTAGCACTGCCATAGGATATGTTAAATGTTTGGTACAAGTTTTTATTTTTCTGTGGAAATGTAAATTTATACCATCAATTGTAGTCAAATAATTTGCTATATACCCAAATATAGGCGTGCATTTTGTAAGGATATGCATAAACATTCATTTGTAAGACAAAAATTCAAATCTGGATCAATTTTATTTTTCTAACAATGTTACCCCTTCCTCCTATAGAAATAGAATACAGCTTCTGTATGACAAATATTTGCAATTTGGCTGCTTCTGCTTTATAGAGCAAGTGCCTTCCTAAAAATACCAAATATAATTGTATGGAGAAATCATAGAAGCTGGAACAACTCGCTAAAAAAAATAGGCAGATTGCCTATGTTACAGTCAGAGGTCCTTTCTTTAAGGCCTTTGACAAGGTTCCACTCAGAAGACTTTTATATAATAAAAATTAAGAGTGCTCTGGGATTAGAAGACCCGCCCTTAAATAGATTAGCTGCGCGGTTATCTGGACACTCAACGTGTAGTCGTCAGACCCAGTCCCAGTCTTATCCGGAGTCCACAATGATAGTTCCTTGTGCCGGTCCTTTATCTCGTTTTTATCAGTTATCTACCGGATAAGTTAATCTTCAGTACATCTGTTCGCGGACAGCTATGTCCTTTTTAGGGGCACCACTTGTGAACAAGACTGCAGGATATTACAACAGGACTTGGAATAATCTTGCGCAGTGCAAATGAAATTTAATATTACGAAATTCCGTTCAACGAGAGTGACATTGCACACTTCTTCCAAACAAATTAAACATGAATATGTATTCACAATCAAACTTATGAACATGCTCAGTCCACCAAATACCAGGATATTTTTGTTTCAAACAATATGGATTAGGGTCAGCTCTCAGAGAGTCAGCTTGTCTCAGATAATTCTTCTAGAGCTACAAAAACCTTGGTATTCTCCGCCGTGACCTTTCTCGGGCACCTAGAGAAACCAAAAAAGCTGCGCGCGAAACACTTGACATGCGCGCTGGAATACGCAGTCCGGATTTGGAATGCATGCACTCGAGTTTTAATAGACCAAATTGAGAAGGTACAAAGCACTATTGGCACTGGACCTGCAGGCATTGGCGAACACCAGTCTTGGAGAAATGTTGAATGAGCTGCAGTCCAACGGAAGCAATCGTCTCCTCCCTTCTTCCACAAAATCCATCCCAGTAAGCATTCTACATAAATCTATAGCGGGCCGTTATCGACCCTTCAGGGTAGCTGACGGGCCGATTACCGTCCGATATAGATTTATGTAGAATGCTAGCTGGGATGCAGGCCCTGTTGACCTAAACGGATCGAAGTATTTGACCCCTTGTATTTGACACACCTTTGGTAAAATCAGGGATTTGAATTCCTCTGTGGTCTCTGTGATATCTTGTGATTCAGCTATAGGCAAGTTACAAAGAAATGAAATTCACAGCTGTCTGTTTGGGTCAGTCTAGTTTTGTTGTCATCTGGACTCACAAGACTCACAAGATGCCACAGAGACCACAGAGGAGTTCAAATCCCTGATTTTACTAAAGGGGTGTCAAATAGTTTTAATGACCCATCCAGTTTTCTTAGTTGCTAGATTCTAAATTTAGCTGCGCACCCCAGTTATATAATGACCAAAAGCAAAAACAATCGAACCATTTAAAGAATATTTTAGATTCTCAATATGAACAGATTAATAGCAGGAGACAACGATGACCTTTTTTGTCTAGTACAGTTACATTAAATTCTATTTATGAACCATTCAGCATATCTGGGGTCTAAAATATGAAGGTGACCCAATATCAAAATGTAGGTCGCAATGACTTGGGTTAGGCTTAGTGACCTCATCTTATATGATGATAAGTTCCAAGTATAAACAACAAAGTATGCATCGGGACAGAGCTATGAATGAGACAAGCTTATAAAAGCAAGTAGGTAACAGTGACCTTTGAACTCATATTACAATCAAGAGTCATGCCGTGGAATTAAATGCAAAACCTTTAGCACGTCTGGGCATTAAAGTATGATAACCAGAGCATAAAGTGTATAAGACAAATTAAGCGCAGAAGATAGGAAATTATGGGTGTGGTGCATCTATACCAATACAGATGTAAAGCTTTATGCAGTTACATCATACAACAGCATAGTTCAAGACAACTCAAGTGAAGTAAAATAATTTAAAGTCAGTATATCTTCGATAGCAATATGAAGTTTAATGGACAAGCTTAAGCCAACCAAATTTTAGGATTCATTTCAGAGACGTTACATTTATGGATAAGGGAATGTTTCTCTAGCTGTACAAACCGATGATTAGATCTCATCTAGTGTATGCGACAACTATATGTTCACCGCTGTACAAGAAAGAGACTATTCAAATAAAAAAATGTACAAAGAGCGACTTGACGTGTCACAAGTCTGAAATATCTTGCATATCCCGAACGTCTGAAAAACTTAAGGCTCCCGACCCGACTCAAGAATATCGCTGAGACAGGATTGGCATGGCTCAGGTCTATAAGATACAGTAGCAGCTTGGACAATGTCGATAAGGCGGATTCAGTATTCAAAATGTCAAGATATAGAGCTACAAGAGGACACTCACAAGATTTTCAAACAGCAGAAGAACCTTTAAAGAATCTTTAGACTGTAAATAAAGACATATTCATAATTTATAAATTGAGTGGTGGAGGATTCAATCATTTTAGACTCTACTCCGTGTGGAGGTGTTTCGAGACGAGCTGAATTTATGAAACAATAACAACAACAATACAGGTTAAGAATCAGAGGCCATTTCTTTCGGTGATAGGTGGAATGATTTACCAGTTGATGTAGCAAATGCACCCTATTTCAGAAGTTTTAAGGCAAAGCAACAATTGAATTGGGCATCCGCATATATTCGATCCATCCAGTTCAACTAGTGTTGCCACTGAAGATCGATTATACACTGATGATCGATTATAATCGATCATCAGTCACTTTTGCCTCTTGTGACTGTTCAGTTCAGTTTTCAGATTTTTAACGCTGCCAGGCAACTGAGTCACACAGAGGCAGCGCCTCTTGTGACTGATGATCGGAAAGATTTTTTTATAGTCGAACTAATGATTCGGAAAAATCTATTTTTAGAAACATATTTTTCTCACGTTTTATTTTACAGGCAAGTTACAAAGAAATGAAATTTGCAGCTGTCTGTTTGGGTCAGTCTAGATTTGTGGTCAATAAAAGTGAAAAAAAAAAAAAAGATAAAATAGGCAACACAAAAGTACCGATATTTCTCTTATTTCTCTATGAAAACATACGCTGTGGGTACTCATTAGAAGCGCCTCCGGGTCCCTTCGCCTCCGCGAGGCGCTTCTAATGAGTACCCACAACATATATTTTCATGGAGAAATAAGAAAAATATTATCTGGATATCCCTCTTAATTTATTGATCTGGCGCAATGAATAATTACCTGGAAGAGGGCTGAATTAAGAGTAAATGCATTTTGTACAAGTCGATTATTAATCGATGATGAGTCGGTTTTACAAAACCAATGATTGACTATGAAATTCTGGCCGATTCCCAACACTAAGAAACCCGGGCGAAAGAACCGGATTCAAAATCGATTACCAGTGCGCGTCTGCAGAGGTCTCCGGGCCTGGAATGGCATCTATTGCGTAAGAATCATCTTATGATGATGCTGTAGAAAACAAAGACAGACATCTTGTGTGGCAGCTTTTTGGCACAAGGTTTGAGACGCTTTCTGTCCCCAATAACTTAACCCTGGGCAAAAGGACAATCCTGACGTCAATCAACCATGAAGTTGAAGCTCACGCCCCGCCCCCACCCCCCGCCCCCCCCCTCCCCAACCCCGAGATGCTGGAATACCTCCACGGTCAGGAACCCTGCTGTGAAGTTTCAGTTTCGTAGCACTGACAGAGCCCGGGAAACTACTGATTTTCCTGGGGAACAAGTCTATGACTTCGTCAAAGAGCTCTAGCTTACTTATGCTGGTGATATTTATTTGCGCCTGCTCAGTGTAACAAACACAGTTAAGCTGTTTAAGTGTACACTTTTTTTTTGAATCTGCAATCCTCTTCAGTGCTGTTATGCATCTCACATGTACCCTATACACATAGTCCCGAGTATAAAGTTCATATATCGTTTTAGTAAAGCTAATTCTTGTTCATAAACGATTTTATTTCCTTTAAACGAACCACGTGATTTGTAAGTAACCGGAAGTTATCGTGTCCAGGCGACCAGAAACAAAACGACGTTGCCATCAGCACAGGAAACAGGGTAAAACAGTTAAGACAGATGTTCGCTGTGTACTTGTGACTTCTAAGCTAAGAAAGATGGCATCAGCAACGCGTCAAAGTCGGGAACTTCCACCCGAGCGTCCTCAAATGGCGAACACGTCCGGAGGTTCAAGAAATGAAGAGATGGAAATAACTTACACTGGAAATACAGGAAACGATATGGGGATTTCTACAATGGGGTTCAGGTCTTCAAAATACAATCCTCCTGAATGGCATGAAAATAATTATGCAAAATACTATCAATCGTTTGTAGACAGAGACAATGCTGAGCGAATTAGACATCAATCAAAAAGTACCATTAGCGAAACGGAAGAAACTACCAATAAAACCCAGGCTGAGGTTACCAAGAAGCTGGGTGAAAGGATTCAAGACATCAACTTTTGGAAAACTGAATTGGAAAGAGAGATTAGGGATGTAATAGATGAAACAGATCTACTTCTTGCTCAAAAGAAGAGATTAGAAAATGCATTACGTGCTACAGAAATTCCACTACATATCGCAACAGATAATTTGAACTGCCGTCAAAGAAGGGAAACTGTAGATCTGGTTCAAGATGATGTAGAGCTTTCTCTATTAAAGGTAAGCACAATTCATGCGTTATTGAACATATATTGCAATATACCTTAATGGTCAGATACAAGCAACTGCAGTAATGACTAGCAGAAAGAAAGAAAGAAAGAAATGATGATTTCAGTTGATTTGGTCTTCTATATGACCTCAGCAGTATTTATATTTAGTCGGATGCTTTGTGCAACAACGAATCAATTTTATGTGCAAATTATATAATAAATACATAAAGGGCTGTTTTCTTGAGCTAAAATTTGCCTCCAGCAGGATTTCAACTAAAGGGCCTGATAATCAGTGGTAGGAAATATTAAACCCTCGGTCACACTGATCCTTTTATTTGCAAGATATCATAGCTCTTATTATATGAGCAACAATCCAATTATGTGAAGGAAATTTTAAGTTCTGTGAACATGTGATCATGACTCGACTCTGAATATGCAGGCTGATGTAAGTTTTCCCTCTTAGTGTATGGTTTTGTTTGTGTTTGTGTTGAGGTTTTACGGCCCAGTCAACCCAGTGGGGTCATGTCGAGTGCAGTCAGTTTACCTAACCACACATTTACACTGGGCAGGCTTAGTCCTCTAAGCAGTTAACCAGTATTGTGCACATTCTTTCGCCCTTCTTGAATCAGCAGAAGGGAGAGAATGACCCTAGAAAATATTTCATGATCAATCTCCACGAAAGAATATTGCCAACCTCGGCGGAGGTTGAACCCGCGACCTCCTGGTCTTCAGTCAGACTGAGCCACCGAGGCGACACTCTTAGTGTATAGTCTTAAAGTCCTTTCCATTTGCTCATGACAAGGCTAACTTAATACAGATTCTCATTGACAAGTTTGGAATATTTCTCTTTTTCATATTATCGTCAAGTTCTAAAATGAAAAAAAGCCCACACAGAAGCTGGTATGATTGATAGTTCTATAATACGAAATAAGTAAATGCAAGCTTGTTTTGCCTTTGGTATATATTTTGAACAATATATTTGGGGTGAACAATAACATGAGAAACATCCAAAAATGCACTAAAAAATTGTTAAAGCTGGGAAAATATGAAAATGACAGAATTTCTTATAACTGCTTGAAGATATCATTCAAAACATACCAAATGCTGAGGTAAGGTAGTCTGCGTTTGAATTCTCATTGACAATTAACTGGTAATACTGGAAAAAGTTAGGTGTAAACCGTGTATGATAACTGGAAAAAACAGCATATATTGTAATCTGTAGCACAGCAAAACTGGTAAAATGCTATGGTAAGTATGCAACAAGTAAAGAGAAACCATCATGTGCATGCATATTTGTGATCAGAAGCCCTGACCAGACTGTCTAGATTCACAGGATGTTCTATGGCTTTTTTCTTTTCACATAGAATATGTTTCTTGTAGGCTTATTTTCTTGATGTAGATCATTTCATTTAAAGGTTAGGTACTGTGTACTTTAGGCCTAAAGTAAAAAAGTGTGTGTTTCAGGTTACCCAACCATGCCTAATTTTTCACCACCAACCCTAAATTTTTTAAAGGTTTTTCGGGGGATTTCCCTGTTTGGCCAGATTGTTTTCCTATTAACCTCATATAAAAACTTTTAACAAGATAAAAATATTTTCCAACCTACCATCCCTATTTTAAAATTCCATGTAACCTGAAACACACACACATTTTTTTTATTTGGTCTTAAGATTTAAGGACTTTTTAAACATCTTTTTTTCAGGAAGTAGAAATTATTAACAATGTGCAAGATTTACTAAAGAAGACCATAGATCAAGCTGAAAAACAAATAAGGTAAGTTATGTCTTGGAAACTTAAATCAAAGCATCACAAACTGAATGATACCTATCAATGAGGCAACAAAAACACTTTTTAACTCACCTGAGCTGAAGGCTCAGGGTGAGCTATTGTGATCACTTGCCATCTGTCATTGTCCGTCTGCCCACACCTTTGACTGACTTCTCCTCTGAAACCCCTGGGCAAATTTTCTTCATGTGGAGCCTTATATTAAAGGGGGATTGAAAATTTGTACGGTCTGTTAAACAAGATGGCCACCATGCCCCTGTATGGTAAAAACACTTCAAAAATTTTTCTTCTCCAGATCCAAGAAAGCTTCAAGTTCAAGGCTGAATCTTGGTATATAGCATCATGGACTAGGTCTACGGTTTGTTCACATGATGACCCTAGATTGATATTTGACCTTTTTACGGCAAGATCAAATTTGCATTCCCATGCATTTGTATGGGGAAAATGTTGAGAGGTCATTTTCTCAAAATGTATTGGACTAATGGCTGAAACTTACAATGAGTGATTATAGTAAAGCTTTCGATGACCGCGGACCTGTTGAAAATTTGGTTTTTTCATATTCACACTTTTGCAGATTTTGCAGCCAAATGAATAAGTTTTTACATTTTAGTTATCCTGTAGTAAAACATTTTAGTTATAATTAAATGTTGTCCCCTGGGTGCTATCTGTCCTTGCCCCTGGGCTATATACATGTATAAAATTGCCTAATTTTTAAATGTCTTCTCTGAAACCGCTGGAGCATTTTTCATCAGATTTCAAATTTTCCTTTTCATGTTCATCAAGGGAACATACTATACATCCAGAACTAGAACAGTTAGAGTAGTAGTCCTTGGTCATAATTGTGTAACCCTGTCCTCTATATGCCAATGAAATTCAATACAGACAGTCTTTTTTTCATATACATTTAGGGCAGGTAACTAAAGAACTGGGACTGCCAGAGTAATTGTCCTTTAATAGCCATAATATGTAGCCTTCTGAGGTCCTCATCTTTGAAGTTTCATCCAAATATTTTATAGAAAAGAAACTAGAAGCCAAAAACCAGTTCTCAGACATTGAAAAGGGCCATAAAGTCCATAACTCAAAACCATATTTACCATAAGTATTTGGACAGACAAGCCTGAGCGAACAGTGTAGACCCATACCAGAAGCCATATATAATGCAGGGCTTACTTTGTTTCCCCACTCATCCAGCAATATTTTAGACATCAACAGGTAGTAAAATATGGGCATGTCCATATTTTAATAGAAGCTTTGTAATTAAAGAGTTGACCCTTGTCTTGCTGAATAAACTATGATGCCAAACCCACTTCTAATTTCCAGCCAATCAGATTACTTGATCTTGGTTTTTGATAGAAATTCACTTATTTAATGACTAACAGTGCAGATCCAGATCAGTTTGCTTCTTCAGAAGCCAACTGATCTGGAGCTACACTGTTTGCTAAGATGGGGCATGTAGTGTTCAGCAAGAGAAGGATTAAGTTGTCTGAAATTTGAGGCTAAATATGTAGAATTCATTTTGAGTTGGTCATTTTCATAACACCTCTGAACTGGATCTTCACTGTTCTCTGTTCACATACATGACATTTTGATTTTCTCGCAACAGGCAACAAACCTCAGTTATGGATGGCATTTTGTTGGTTTCAGGATGAATAGAGATGCTAAACAGAATTTAGAAATGGACTGGTCTGACAAGAAAGAAGCCCTTGAAATTGATACAAAATCTGGTGCTCTCAAGAACCATCATACTGATAAACAGTTCTACCCAGGGGCAGCTAAATTCCAGGAAATGTAAGTACAATAGTTTATTATGTTTTTTTTTTTTTTTACACTGTTTATGTGAATATGTGTTTATTATAAATCGAGCATTGAAATATATGGAATTCTCAGATACATGTATTTCTATGCTGAAGTGAAAACAGTTTTGTTGTGTTTTCAAGAAAACAGTATACTGTTAAACTGGCAAAAAAGTATATAATAGAATAATTCACAGTGTTTGCTTGATATGAAAAAAAAAAATGTCACCAAGGAGCCTGGAGGATTTATTTTCTTACCCAATTACTATGCTCCTTTGCAACAGATTTTTCATATCAGTCAAACACTGTTGATCATTCTCGATATAACAAAAATTAATACATGTATTGAAATGAACTTACGAATCTACAGATGAACATAAATTAAAAACTAAAACAGCTGAGATTTGTTATTTTATTTGAAATGTCTCCTTAGGAGATGCATGATAATGTTCCAGTGAAATGTTAGGCCTTATTTTCAGGAATAGCTTCTTCAGAAGCCAACTGATCTCGATCTACACTGTTTGCAAAGACAGGGTATGTCCAGGGTCAGCAGGACAAGGGTTAGAATGTGCATTATAGCTCCAGATAAGAGGGATTATCCACGTAATATTTTTCTTACTTCTTTATGAAAACTTATTAGAAGTGCCTTGCTGAGGTGCTTCTAGTGGGTAACACAACATACATTTTCACGGGGAAAGTAAAAAGTATCAGTACCTTTCTGTTGAAAATGTGCCTTGTCTCGAACTGTGTTATATAGTAAGGAGTTAAGGTGTTCCAATACTTAGGGTAAATACCATAATCCTTTTTTTGTTTCCTTCCAGACAATCAACACCAGAATCCTGGGCCCAATTTTCTCATGATAACATTGTACGAGCAGAACATGAGAGAATGTCATCAATGCAGCTTCGACAGCTGGTTGATAACATATTGCAAGATACCTCTAGAGACATGAGAGAACAGTGTGATGCTGTTGATGTCGCCTTCCAGAAGAGAGTCACTGAAATGCATGATGCTAAGACCAAAATGGAAGAAAACTTGCGAAAGGTACTTTAGAAATATGGTCACGTTCAAATGGTTTTGACACTGTAGCATTAATTTTTGGGAGGTAGAAATAGCTGCCAAATTAAGGTAAATACATATTATTGAATTGATGTACATGCATTTACTTTGAAATTGATTTGGCAGCTGTTGATGATTAATTGAAACCGGCTAAAAAATGTAAATAATGTGTATGTTTTGATACAAACTACATGAAATTTGGTAAAAAATGTCAGAAAGTTATGTTAAAAAATTTCTCTATAACATTATTATAAATCTTAAAGCACCAGGTCCATTGGACTTATTGAGGATATGGTGATAATTCTAGGACAATTATTTAGCTCTGCACAAAATAAATTTTTGTGTAGAAAATTATCCTAGAATTATCATCATCAGGCCTCTGGTACCCACAATATATACATAGCTCTAGATAAGGTGTTCCTTTTTTTTTTTTTTTTCAACAAACACAATGTTGATATTTTTCTTAATTTTCAATGAAAACATATCAGTTGATAAGCATTAGCCTCACTGAGGCGCTTCTACTGAGTTCCCACAACATATGTTTGTATGGAGACTTATCTAGAACTTTAACTTTTTATGGAGAAACAAGAAAACTACCTATCTTATCTTGAGGCAAATCTCCATATAAGAAGGGCTATCCACATATTTCTTATTTCTCCACAAAAACATATGTTGTGGGTACTCATTAGAAGGGCCTTGCCAAGGCACTTCTGTTGAGTACCACAATATATGTTTTTCTGGAGAAGTAAGAAAATATCAGCAGTTTGCCTACAGAAAAAGCACCTTTTCTAGAGCTGTGCAGATGTATGACACTTACACATCTTACTTATAATCTTATATCACAGGTGTGTGAAGAGATCACTCAGATGGAGAAGAACATTGAGAACCTGAAGAAAGCTATCCGAGATAAAGAGAACCCAATGAAGGTGTCACAGACCAGACTTGAGAACAGGACCTTCAGGCCAGGAGTAGAGCTCTGTAGAGATCCTGTGCAATACAAGTATGTATTTTATTTTTATATTGTCTCCCAATGCTGCATTAATTGCCTGTTTGAAAAAAAAAAGAAAAAAAAAAAAAAGAAAAAAAAAAAAAAAAAAAAAGGAAAAAAAAATGACATAAAGAAAACAAACTTTTAGGGTGAATGTATAAACCTGAAGATTTTGTCACCATTTTTCTAAAGGAGACTATTTCTGCAGATTAGAATTTAGTTAAATTGTACAAGAATCCTTTCAAAAAAAAAAAAAAAAAAAAAAAAAAAAAAATGGGGACCAAGGACAAAATAGAGGGAGCAGAATTCTTTCCTTTATTTAGAGCTTTATGTTTGCCAGATAAATTGAATTAATTGTAGTTTGTCGATTAATTGATCGATAAATTCCACAAAAATGATAATCATTACAGATTTGCTAATAATCGATCATTTAATTTCTGTGTCGCTTACTTTACCGTATTTACCCTTAGTAATCAGACACCTCAACTCCTTACCATACATATAACTTTGAACAAGTATAATTTACTATCCAATGTTGTGTCTAAAATAGCTCGATGAGTGGCAAACAGTGTAGACAATGTTTAAGGGTAGTGGATATTTTTAGTAGATTTTCTGCAATTTTTTACAAGGGAGACAATTTTTGTGACTTCTGGTTTGCCTTCCTGCACAACAAGTCCCTTCTGAAAAGGGATCTACTCAGTAACTCTAAAAAGAAAGAATTTGCTTGGGAGTAAATTCTTTCCTTATAGAGTAGATCCCTTTTCAGAAGGGAGGAAGAACAATTTGACAATTGCCTTCCCTTCCCTGAAAGTGTATCCCTCTTATGTTGTTACAAGGGCTGAATGTTTAGGGTATTTGCAGTATGTTTCTGGGCAAGGCCTGCTGCCCTTCCAGCAGGGAAGGGTAGAGGGGGAATGTTTTTATTTCTTCTATTTCTTCACTTTCACTCATTTTCCTCTTTCTCCCCTGTCCCTCTCTTTCATCTCCTATACTATTTCTTCTGTCACTCTTCTCTCTTTCTCTTGAGGGTTGACATGTCGTTAAACCCCAACTCAATTAATCAATTCTGTGCTTGAGATTGTATGATTGGATATACAAAAATATTTAAATGTCCTAAAATTTCGTACACCAAACATTCTGACAAAATGGAATATATATGCAGTGTAGACCCCTGCAGACTCCTGGAGGAGCAGTCTGTCAGGGTCTACAACAACTACATAAAAACAGTAACAAAATTTAGGATTAAGTAGTATGGGATAAATTATTCAAAATTTTAGGACATTTACCATAGAATAGAAATAGTTTTTTGAACCAGGAAGTCTTTTTTTTCTTACTTTTCCACAAAAACATATGTTCTGGGTACTGAGAAGTGCCTCATTGAAGTACATCTAATGAGTAGTTTTGATGCTTCTCATAGAAAAATACTATAGTTACTTTCTTAACATTAACAAATGCCTGAATCTTTACCTAAGCATTTCATTCTTGTTTCTGCAGGTTGGTAGGTGAAGTAAATGAGATCTGTAGCTCAATAGATGCCCTCACAGAACAACTCAACCAAGCCAACAACTCATTAAAAGATTTACAAGACAACCGCATGGGCTTAGAAAAGGAGATCTCTTGTAAAAAGAACAGCTTGTTCATTGATCGTGACAAGTGTATGAGTGTGCGTACAAGATACCCAACAACCCTAAAATTGCAGGGTTACCAATAACTTCATCATGGTTTCATAATATGTCCCAAGTTTTTCTATAAAATAATACAAATGTCTTCAGTGAAGAAAACAAATGTTTTAAAGAAATATAATTTGTGTCAAAGACTTGAGCATAGGTAACTGCTAATTTATGAATATATACTGGATGTAAATTTTTACCTTGCTATGGGCAAAAATTAGCAGACGATAGTTTAAATATTTGAGCCTTAATCAGAGAAAAAGGCCATTATGTCATATGTGAACAAGAAAGGCCCTCATCAGTCCAATCAGGATCTCTGTTTGTTGATATATGTTTAATCCTACAGTAGATCATAATTAGGGCTGTGGAAATACCATGTCCAACTTGTCACACTTCCCTGAGACCAAGTAAGAATTTCAATTTACTTATCCTGGACAAGAAATTCATTGCTCTAGCTATGAAGGGTGTTCAGACTATTGAATCTATATTTTTCTTATTTCTCAAGAAAAAACAACAACGTATGTTGTGGGTACTCATTAGAAGTGCCTCAGTGAGGCACTTCTATTGAGTACCCACAACATATGTTTTCTTCGAGAAATAAGAAAAAAATGTCAATTTTAGGACAAGTAAATCTTGCTTGGACAAATGGATTTTGACCATCTACTTGTCTGTTGACAAGTGATAAAATTTCATAATATTTCACAACCCTGACATAATACTTCAGAAGAAGAATGAAATTAGACATGACAGATTGATCTGGATTTTCAGTGTGGATGTATGCCCTATAGACAACTTAAGAGGAATCAATACACTTTCATGAGAGGCAACTGTTAAAATTGGTTTTGTCTCCCCTCTGAAAAACAACAACTCTAAAATAAAATACTTAACTTTTAAAGTAGGTCCCTTTGAGAAGAGGCTTCATGTGAAGCAACCTGACATTATAAAAGTTGTCCTTGTGAAAAAGGCAGAAAATCTACTAGATATATTCAGTGCCCTTAATACTCTATATGGCTCAATTTTCGTCTGTTGATTTTTGCCTGGCTGAGTAAATGTTAAAAAAAAAAACAACAAATAACTTGGGTGGCCTGGGACAAAAATGCTTTTTCACATGTGTAACATTTCATCTGACAGTATTATCGTAATCCTGCCGGCTGTTTGTTCATGTACATAGAATCTGTTTCCTTCCTGTTTGTCAGATACGTTTCACTTTTTCATGTGACTTATCATTTGTGTGTTGCACTGTTTTAATGTTGGTCCATAAAAAAGTTTTTAGAAAAAATATTTACAAAGTAACTGTTTCCTAATGTCTGTGGATCAGAAATTTTTTACATTTTGTCAACAATTAAAACTATGATTTACTAATATAGAAATGTTGCAAAACTGTTACTTGTACCAATGTTTAAGGTGGCACAAGAACAGTGTGTTGTTTAATGCCGGCAAGTATTTTCAATCTTACATGTGTGTACATCCAAGAACAGACATCTGGAGCAGAGGAAAGTTATGGAGATTAAAAACAGATAAAATAGAAATGCAATGTGAGAAACTGAACTATCAAGTTGAGTATATGCATATGCACATTACAGACAATAAATAGGTTCCCAATCAGATCAGTATCTGGATCCATACTAGATATTGCCTGCCATTATCTCAGCTTGTGATGCTTCAATATGAATTTAAATTAACTGAATTTAAACTCCCTATAAAAAATATAAAAACGGAAAGCTATTTGGTGCAGATCAGAAAGAATTTATGTAAATATAAATATAGTTTGCTAGATCTCGTGATAGCTGGAAGTTGCAATATAACATGATGGGTAATCTGAAGACTGAATTTTAAATATGGACCAATAACCAATATAACATGGTATTTAACTTATTGTTATCATAAACAACTATGCATAGATGTCTCCTTTTCAGTTTGCTAGGTAGGTTTGTTTCCCCCTTGTGCAAGTCAGTTTATGATAAAGGAGGCCTGTTTGTGGACACTCATACATCTCATATAGTAAGCAAAGAAAAAATCACCTTTGAAATCTATATAGTTTTTCAACCTCTAACACCCTGGGCTAATTCAGCAAATGACAAATTGACAATATTTTCTTTTTTTTTTTCCGAGAAAAAGGGATTTGTATTTCATGCAAATTGTCTCCTCAGGAGACAATTTGCATGAAATAGCAAATCCAATGTTTTTGTGGGAAAAATAAAAAAAATATTGTAAAATGTCATCTACTGAAACTTTTACTCTGGCAGCATTCTGCGATAAGGTTGCTTCCCTGTTCATCTATAAGATATGCGTGTCATGCAATGTGAAAAAGTGCTTTTAGGACACGTTTGGTTAAAGAAATATCAGGTAAGCCAGCACATCTGCCCAGTCTGATCAGGGTCTTTCTATCTGCATAAAGAATCATCTGATACTCTGGGCCCAGCTGTTCAAAACTAACGACGTTGTTAGTTAACGTATCGTTAAAACTTTGATCATTAAATATGGCATACATACTACTATTTTTGCTGAAAAAATGTGAGTAGCTTTTGCATTTTCAAAAGCTACTCGCATTTTTTTCAGCAAAAATACCTGTGAATTAGATAATGTACTTACTAGAACAGTTAACATTTTCACCACTAATGAGCTCGTTAAGCTTACGATTTGGACAACTGGTCCTTGGATTATATTGAATTATAGCAAAGGTCTATATCTGATTATGCTGTTTTGCTGGCTTATCTGGATCTTTGCAGTTTAGATATACCATGAAGACACCTTTTCTCTTGAAAGAAGTCCTACAGTGGGGTGGGTATATCCAAATAATAGCCCACCATAACCAGACTTCAGTCCACAGGTTGATTGGGATCTTTGTCTGCATAGAAGAGAAGGGTGGGTTTCCACAACAGACCTCAATAAACCTATATCCCTCTGTGATATATATGTATTTGTTGCTGAATCTATTTTATTTGTTTGATTTGCTATACAAAAAATATAGAATAATTGTTACTTGTCAGTTTCACTTTAAACTCAGTTTTACCAATAAAGTTTGATAAACTGCCACCCTCTATTTCCTTGAAGTGTAAGATAAATGGGTGTGTTAGCTGGTGTTATAAAAGAATTTAATTGGCATAGAAAGTATAAAACATGAATACACAACTCAGAAAACTGGAGGAGGAGTATTTGATGATCATTTTGGGATAATTTTCTTTATTTCTCCATAAAAACGTATGTTGTGGTACTCATTAGAAGTTCCTCGGTGAGGCACTTCCAATGAGTACTCAGAATATGTTTTTATGGTGAAATAATAAATAACCCAGAATTATCACCAAATATGTTCCTTCTTAACAAGTCCTCTGATTACTACATCCTACAAGGACAGCAAATTCTTTCATTTGAGAATGAATTTGGTATGAAGGAAAGCAAACAGGAAGTCATAAAAGTTGTATCCCTTGTAAAACAATTGCTGAAAAGCTACTAAGTGTATCAAGTCCGTCACTCACAAGACAGTTCTAGGCTTGATGTAACACTTTTATCTGGAGAAGCAATTACTTCTGACAAATGACATAACAGTAGAAAACAAATCAATAACAGTAATATATATTTTATTATACTATAAATACTTTAATAATAACATTAAAATATCTTCCATGCACAGTTGTTCAAAACTTAGGATGTCGTTAGTTAACATATCAATAAAATTTTGATCATTAAATATGGCATATACGCTAATATTTTTGCTGAAAAAATGTGATTAGCTTTTGCATTTGCAAAAGCTACTCCCAGTTTTTTTCAGCAAAAATACCTGTGAATTAGATTTTATTGATTGTGTTGGGGTTTAACGACACGTCAACCCTTGAGGGTCATTTTGTGTCGGTCTCCCAGAGAAAGGGAGAAAAGAGATAGAAGAGACAGTAGAAGAGATAAAAGAGAGGGACAGGGAAGAAAGAGGAACAGAAATGAAAGTGAAGAAACAGAAGAAATAAAAACATTCCCCCTCTACCCTTACCCGCTACAAGGATAGCAGGCCTTGCCCAATTGTAAGCCAATATCAGCTGGACACCCCGGTGATGTAAGATACACAGCACCTTCGCACCACCCGACCACCCCCGCCTGTGAATTAGATATTGTACTTACTGGAAACAGTTAAGATTTCGACCACTAGCAAGCTCATTAAGCTAACAATGCTTTGAACAACTGGGCCCAGATCTGGAAATGCTAGCTATGCCAAATGAGACAGGACTAATAAAGCACACGAGGTGCAATGCAGGATAATTTACCTTTGGACATGTGCCAGCAAGGACTCCGATCAGCATGCACTCATCCATGTAGTCTGATGAGTCTTTGATTGGTGCTCTGTGAATACCTAAGAATCCATGGCTTCTGCAACTGAACAGTGAAGACACTCATCAGACTGAGGATGTGCAGGCTGACTTGAGTTTTGGCTTGGTGGACATACAAATATTCGCCAGCATATTGACACTTTCTTGCTCTGCAGTGTTATGCGAACAGAGAAAACTCAAGTCATCTTGCATATATTTGTTTGTGTTGAGGTTTTACGGCCCAGTCAACCCAACGGGGTCATGTCAAGCGTGGTCAGTTTACCTAACCACACGTTTACTGGGCAGGCTTAGTCCTCTAAGTGGTTAACCAGTATTGTGCACATTCTTTCGCCAGAAACTGACAACTGCCCTTCTTGAATCAGCGGAAGGGAGAGAATGACCGTAGAAAATATTTCATGATCAATCTCCATGAAAGAATGTTGCCGACCTCGGCGGGGGTTGAACCTGCGACCTCCTGGTCTCCAGTCAGAGGGCGCATCCAACTGAGCCACCGAGGCTGACATCTTGCATATAAAAAAAAAGCAGTCTGAAAAGGGAATTAACAATGCATTTAACCCTGGTCCTGCTGAACCTGGGTATGCCCTGCCTTAGCAAACAGTACAGATCCAGATCAGTTGGCTTCTTCAGAGCCAACTGATCTGGATCTGCATTGTTTGTCATTCACTAGGTGAATTCCTTTCAACAACCTAGATCAAGCAATCTGATTGGCTGACAGTTAGAAGTAGGTGTGGCATCTTAAATTATTCAGCATGGCAAGTGTTAATGACACATAATCACAGATTATTGTAAAATGCATATGCAAACATCAAATGGCCTGATCAGACTATAAATGTGCAGTCTGGTCTGGACCTCAAATGTTCACATTTGCTATCTAACACTTAAAGTGCCATTCAAAATTGCAGCAGACAACATTCTAAAGTATTTTTATTTCCTCATCTTTCTGAGAAAATAAAAGCACTGCAAGCATAATACCCCGCCATAGCAATTATTTGTTTATGTATTAAAGTTATCGTTGCGAAAATGTCTGGAAAGAAATGACGGAGGGACAGATAACAATCCTAAACCAGATCTTGATAATATCAATGGACAGATACAATCCTAAACCAGATCTTGATAATATCAATGCATATAGCAAGTTTGGTTAAAAGGCCTTGTTATTTACTCAAGTTATCGTCCGGAAACGAAAATATGGGCGTGTCTCGGGCAGATAACTCTGTAAAAATTTGACGAAATTTGCCCATTAGCAATTTCAAAACAGATCTCCTTAAGGTCAATGCATATAGCAAGTTTGGTTAAAATCCCTTGTTATTTACTCAAGTTACTGTCTGGAAACGAAAATATCGGTGTGTCTTGGGCAGATAACTCCGTAAAAATTTGACGAAATTTGCCCATTAGCAATTCCATATCAGATCTCCTTAATGTCAACATATATAGCAAGTTTGGTTAAAATCCCTTGTTATTTACTCAAGTATCATCCGGAAATGAAAATATGGGCGTGTCTCAGGCAGATAACTCGGTAAAAATTTGACGAAATTTGCCCATTAGCAATCCCAAACCAGATCTCCTTAATGTCAATGCATACAGCAAGTTTGGTTAAAATCCCTTGTTATTTACTAAAGTTATCGTCCAGAAAAGAAAATATGGGCATGTCTCGGGCAGATAACTCTGTAACAAATTGACAAAATTTGCCCATTAGCAATCACAAACCATATCTCCACAATATCAATGCACATACCAAGTTTGGTGAAAATCCATTTATGTTTACTCAAGTTACAGGCTTTCATGTGCCCTCCATTGAAAAAGTAGGGATAAAGTAGGGCTCAAAATTTTGAAAAAGTAGGAATTTCTATCATGAAAAGTAGGGATAGTAGGGATGTTCTGAGTGTTTTCAGACTTAGAAAAAGATATAATTAGCAAACAAAGTTTTCTCTGAGCAATAACACTGCACTACCATGGAAAGGAAATACCAAAATAAATGTTCCAAAAAAGGAATTACAACTGAAGTAAAAATATTTTATAAACTTTTGCAATGTGGCTGCTCAGATTAAGTTGATCTGATTTTTACTGACTATGAGCGAGACAAGTGAGCGAGGAAAAAAATTATAATTTTTGGTCAGTTCAAATATTTTTGGACTAAAAAGTAGGGATAGTAGGGCATTTTCAGAAAAAAAGTAGGGAAAAGTAGGAGCACAAAATAAAAGTAGGGAAAAGTAAGAATAATAGGAAAAGTAGGGCCCGCTTGAAAGCCTGCAAGTTATCATCCGGAAACGAAAAACGGATGGACAGACGGATGTACGACCGACGGACGGACGTCAAACGTGAAACCATAATACCCCGCCACTATTGTGTGGCGGGGTATAAAAAGGGATTGACATTTCAAGTGAATTTTGTCTCATTTGATATGTAAAGCATTATTTTCTTGGATAAAATAATAAAAAATAGTTTATAATATCATCTGCTGCTGATGTGACAGGCACTTCGAGGTTTAAGTACAACTCATACATGTATGACTCCTGACAGAGCCAAAGAAAAGAGGGATATTCAGATAAATAGTTTTCTTATTTCTCCACAAAACACGTGAGCATTCATTCAAATCACCTTGGCAAGGGGATTGTAATAGTATACACAGCATCATTTCTGTTTGAAGAAAAATAAAAACTAATATTTACTGGATGGAAAAATGTCATCAGTAGCAATGTCAGACAAAACCATAGCTTACAGCTTAATTAAAGGGGTATCCACATAATATTTTTCTTATTTCTCCACAAAAAATGTATGTTGTGGGTATTCATTAGAAGCATCTCGACGAAGCTCTTCTAATGGGTACCACAACATATGTTTTTGTGGAGAAATAAAATAAATATTATTCCTTTTCTGGTGAAAAAAAAAACCTTATCTGGACCTATGCAAAACCAATAATATTCTTGGGATAAGTCTGAAGAAAGCCTGCAGTAAATAAAGTTCCTGTAATAAAGTCTGTATGACCCTGTCAGCAAAGTTCTTTTAAGAAAGTCTGTATGAAGCTTGCCATCTATCTGTCATAAAACTTCTTCTATGGTGTCTTTCACAACCACTGGTGAAGTATTTGATCTCAACGACAGAATCTCATAGGCACATCTTAACACAGACAGGAATTCACTGAAAATAAATTATTGCAACGACAATAAAAATGTAATACCATGGTAACTGCAAAATGTTGAAAAGAATTCTTTAAAAAGCAAATGTTTCCAATATGTCCCCAACCTTACTTTTAGTTATCTCCCCTTACTTTGTGACAATTTTCATATCTGGACCCAGTTGTTCAAAGCGTCGTTAGTTTAACGAGCTCGTTAAGGGTCATTTCGTTATTTGTTTTAGCGGATTCAATACACAATATTCTGAAATTTTTTGCTGAAAAAATGTGAGTAGCTTTTGCACTGCAAAAGCTACTCACATTTTTTCAGCAAAAAAATTCAGAATATTTGCGTATCACTCGATGTAAATTTTAACGAATCGTTAACTAACGACATCGTTAGCTTTGAACAACTGGGCCCTGGACTATATAGCCTTTGGAAAACTTTGATAATATTAGACAGAGAAACAGGTCAAAACTAAGTCACATACACGTACAATGACAACTCGTCATTTTTATTTTTCGAACTACTTCCCCTTACTTTGTGACAATATTTCATGTCAGGAATGTTGTTTGAATATTTGGGATATTTTGATGATACTTTCAGAGCTGTTAAGGAGGTGTATTTGATGATAATTCTTGAATAATTTTTTCTTACTTCTCCATAAAAACATGCATTGTGGGTACTCATTAGAAGTGCCTCAGTGAGGCACTTCTAATGAGTACCCACAATGCATGTTTTTATGAAGAAAATTGAGAAAAAAATCCTTGAATTATCATCAAATCTCCTTCACAAGTCCTCTTCACTTTGCTGGAATTAAGTTACTATGTAGCAAACAAGAACAAGACAAAATATTTAGATGTAAACATCTAAGTACCAGCGCAAATTTTGTTCATGTTTACTTAGAAATATGGGACACGGGTATACTAAGTTTAATAAATTTTCAATGTAATAGGTAAAAAAGAACAACAATAAGATTCTTTAATGTATGCTTTTACGAGGGCGTGTCAATAAATAACCAGCCTATCCCATTTCCGATGGACCGAGACGGTCACGATTTTCATGCTTTGTTTTAATATATGTTTTATACATGGGTACAAAATTGCACACGTATCGAGTCATTCTTTAATAAGATATTGAATGTCAAACATGGCTAGTGATGCAAAGGCATGCTTTTCATCTAAAGTTGAGTACCGTGCTGTAATTCAGTACTTGTATTTAAAAGGTAAAACAGGCAAGGAAATACACGGCGAGTTAGCCGATGTTTATGGGTCTTCTGCACCATCTTATGCTCAGGTTAAATTCTGGGTAGGGGAATTCAAACGTGGTAGAACGTCTTTAGAAGATGAAGCTAGGTCTGGATGCCCACTGGATACCACCGACGGAGAAATGTGTAAGAAAGTTTGGGATCTGGTTTACTCTGATAGGCGAATTCAGGTGGAAGAAATAGCGCAGGCATTAGGCATTTCACATGGTAGAGTTTCAACAATCTTACATGATCGTTTAGTATCAAGCTAACAGCCCGTTGGGTTCCCAAATCCCTCAGTGATGAGCAAATGGCAATCAGAGCATCAGTATGCAGCACCTTGTTGAAGCATTTTAGGTCAAAAGATGATTTTCTTTTGCGTCTGGTGACTGTAGATGAGACTTGGGTTCATTATTATGAGCCAGAGAATAAATCTCAGTTGTCAGTGGGTAGGGCCTTGGTCCCCGAGGCCAAAGAAGTTCAAGACGCAACCATCTGCTGGCAAGATGATGGCCACAGTATTTTGGGATGCAAAAGGCGTACAAAAACTGGGGTGTACTATGCAAATTTGTTAGACCAGCTGAGAACTGCCATCCATGAAACTGCCAAGGTAAACTCTCTAAAGGTGTTTTGCTGCAACAGGACAACGCGGGAGTCCACACTTGCAAAGCTGCAATGGATGCTGTAGAGCGAAACGGGTATGAATTAATACCACATCCTGCCTATTCGCCTGACCTACCTCGTAACGACTTCTTCCTATTCCCAAACTTGAAAAAGGATATCCGTAGACTTCATTTCCGGTCTGATGAAGAAGTCGTGACGGCAGCTGAGGAGTGGGTCAATGGAAAGGACCCTGACTTTTTCAGTTCTGGGTTGATGGCACTTGAACACCGTTGGTCTAAGTGCATCACACTAGAGGGCAATTACATCAAAAAAGAAGAGGTGGATGTCAACCGGAAATAAGTTAGGCTGGTTACTTATTGACTCACCCTTGTATTAAACTTTACGAATTTTCTTGATCAAGCAATATGTGAATCAAGTCGTATTGGGATCTCCACGAGATTTAGTTTGTACATTATTATTGCATTATTATTAAAAAAAACAACAAAAAAAAAAAACCTGCGAAAACTTAAATAAGTTCCCAGATCTTATGTAGAAGCTTATTTTAGCATGCGTCAGATATGAATATGTTGAAATTTTTAAGCATGGACCACAGGTCATAGTCAAACTTACCAAAGATGGACTGCAGGTAATATTCAAACTTACCAAACTGCGCTCTGCGCTTATCAAACACTTCTCCATACATAAAAATCCAAAGCTATATTAAGAGACTGGCACGATTCGCACGCCGGTCAATGACATTTTCTATTATTCCCACTTTTTCAGTTATTCTCCCAATACTGACACTTACTTCGAAATCACAAGGAGAAAGAAAAATATTTATCAGGTTACCTATTCTATCTAGAGATATGAAAATTAAGGATTATAAGAATGGTTTCCAGGATTATGGAGATATGGAGTCAGTCAACATACGTACCTTGAAGCTGGATTTATAGATTTTAGCACAGGCAGAATTAAATTTGCTGAAGAGTCCATCACTTCAAGCTGAGCAGTAATTAATTGGTTCTGGAACACAAGTGATCTGTACCTCTCTAGATCCTTACAACTATTGTATACCACACTTTCTGGTGGTCGGTGTCCTGAAAGAATATGTATAATCCAGAAAGTAACAATCAGCAGAAATGAATTGTTCATCACATGCACAAGCTATCATTTTGAAACTTAAGTCAAAATACTGATGCCCAATTGAAGTTTTATCAGAAGCAGTTTGTGTCATACACATGGACATACTTATGTGGCAAGGGCAGATAACCCTGAAAGGGAAAAAAATGCCAAGTACTGCTGCTCATCATACTGATAATTTTATGAAGTTTGCATCACAAATTCTGGCATATTTATGTGCCCAGCCCAAGGCAAAATATGTCACATACTGCAACTCAAGATGCTGATCATTTCTATGAATTTCATGAAGACCTTACAAAAAATGTAGAAGTAGTCAGCATCATAAACTTGTACAGACATACCATATCCATCACAAAATAGGTGAGCTTTTTTTTTTTATAGAGATTATAAAAACAAACATCAGAACTATTATTAAGCAGAATCCAACATATATACAGAATCCTTAAAATTTACACACTCATCAGACAAAATCCTCCAAAACATCTACTGCTACTATGCATGATGACATCTTACCTGGAAGAGAAGAAAACTTGCTGTACCAGATTGTAGGACTCTGTGTAGGTCTTGTCAGCCTTAGTTGAGAAATGTTTGAAGCAGTTGGCACAGTCCTCAATAATCCTGAGAAAAATAATGCATGAAGTGTGGGAAAATCTATTGCAAAAATAACCACAGTTCATTACAAAACGCACAAACTCTCATGTCACAGATCCAGATAAGGTGCTTTTTTTTTTTTTCAATAAAAATGTGTGAATTATCTACTAAGCCTTATTTTCTCTCATACATAAAAATACAGATATTTTAAAATGTTCTTTACTATATTTTTGAATGTTGCTATAAAACTTTATCTCATGTGTCAATTATAACTGTTATCTACTTCAGCTGTAATTAGCACTTTAAGGGTTAACTTACTGAAATCTGTTTTGTGGAAGAGCTCCTCTGTTTCTTGGAATTTAGTCAGCAGAAACTCTAGAAGTGTTTTGCAATGTAGTAATTCTCCTGGAGGCGACTGGTCTGTGAAGAAAACAATAAACGCTTTGCATGCTGGGTAAATATTGCAGCAGGTGGCATTTTGAAATATGCTTATTTTTCCTTAGGAGACAATTTGCATGAAATGTCAAAGCCTACTTTCTAGGAAAAGTAAGAAAAATATCATCAATTTGTCATCTGCTGAATCTGCCCAGAGAGTGGTAATGGTTAAACAATGTCAAATATTAAGGCAGCTGTAAATGACAAAGTATGACCTGATCTTGACCTCGGCAGACAGGTCGTACCGTAAGGTAGGTGTAGGCCAACACTTCAGCAGTTACAAACATTTTTCAAAACTTAAACGCAGAACTGGAACATGGGTTTAAATGAATAAGTATGAGCTGACCTTGACCTAGGTAGTAGGTTGGTGTGGGCCAAATATTAAAGTGGTATCTTGATAACTTTAGCAGTTAGGAACACTTTCCAAAACTTAAACGAAGAACTCCAACATGCATGGGTTTAAATGACAAAGTATGATCTACAAGGATAGCAGGCTTGCCCATCTGTAAGCCAATATCAGTTGGAGGTCTTGGTGTTGTAAGATACATGACACCTTCGCCACACCAGCCTAGACCTCCACCCCCAGTGGGGGTCAAACCACAACCTCCTGATCACCAGTCAGACACGCATCCAAATGAGCCACCGAGGTCGGCATATTATTGTGTTGTGTACTTCCGAATACTGATGTGAACAATTGATGGATCTAGTTATGGTAAATGCATATGCAAAGTCCGCCTTAGTGGCTCAGTTGGATGCGTGTCCGACTAGTGATCAGAGGGTTAGACCCCCACCAAGTTGGCAACATTCTTTCGTGGAGATTGATAATGAAATATTTTCTACCGTCATTCTTTCCCTTCTGCTGATTCAAGAAGGGCAGTTACATGTATCAGTTTTTAGCACAAGAATGTGCACAATACTGGTTAACCGCTTAGGGGACTAAGCCTGCCCACTAAAAATGTGTTTAGGAAAACTGACGGCGCTTGACATGAACCAGTTGGGTTGACTGGGCCATAAACCTCAACACACACAAACAATACATATGCAAAATTTTATCAAATTCCATTGATATTGAGTGTAAATGAAATGCTGACAATAACTAAGGGCCAAAACTGTATTGTAAATTTGAGATAATTGATGTGTATCAATCCAAACATAGATCTGGTTAAGATAAATGCACATGCAAAATTTAATCCAATTCCATCAATATATGCAAAACATATTGAGTGGAAACAAAATTCTGACAATAATCAAGGGCCAAAACTATGTTTAAAATTTGCAAAAATTGATGTGTAACAATTCAAACCTAGATCTGGTCAACATCAATGCATATGCAAAACTTGGTCAAATTCCATCTATTTGTTCCCAAGATACCGAGGAGAAAAGAAATTTTGACCATAACCAAGGGCCATAACGTTGTTGCATATTTGTGAAAATAGACGCACAACTTTCCAAAACTATCTGGTCAATTTCAATGCATATGCAAAATTTGGTCTAATTCCATCGATTTGTTTTCAAGATATTGAGCGGAACAAAATTCTTACAATTATCAAGGGCAACAACTCTGTTGTAAATTTGCAAAAACTGATGCGTAACTATCCCAACGTAGATCTGATTAAGGTCAATGCATAAGCAAACTTTTATCAAATCCAATGATTGTTCACAAGATACTGAGTGGAAACAAAATTTTGACAATTACCATGGTCTGTAAGCATGTTGTAAATTTGCAAAAATTGACGGGTAATAATCACAACCTAGATCTGGTCAATGTAATCCATATGTAAACTTTGGTCCCGTTCCATCAATTCATTCCCAAGATACTGAGTAGAACTGAACTGGGAATCAAGGACAATCTGAAAACAGTTTACACTACCCCAAACTTTGTATGCAGCGGTACAAATATCCTAGAAATATCATGTAATACATGTACTCCTCCATAACAAATCCTCTGCCGGGTGATCTTAAAACAGTGGCATTTACTAATTACCTGAAATAAGATCAAGGTGGAGACTTTCTAGAACCCCAGACAGGTGCTTGTAGGTGCGAGTGATAGTTTCTGCCTGCTTGGCTAGTGACTGCACTGTAGTATTGTCATCAAACTAAAAAGATGAGAAAAAATGCTGGTCTGAAATACACCACAACCTCTTTATAACACTATTGTTGGGGTCCATAGCATAACGTGTTAGTTGAATAACCGTGTTATATCCAAACAAAAATGTATAGATTATATTGAAAAATGACCCTTTATGGTCATTTTTCAATATAATCTATACATTTGTGGGATCCATCTTTGAACCGTATTATATCTAAAACCATGTTATAACGAACCGTATTTTAAAGAGATTGTACTGTATGGTCAAAACATTGTCTTAGCCTATAAATATAATTATACAAATAAGAGATACTCAGCCCAGGGACTAAAACATAATGGATGGATGGATGGATGGACAGATGGACAAACACACACAGTGAAAACAGTATAGCCCCACAACAACAGTTTGTGTGGACTATAAAAATTAGTGTGAGTATACTGCCTCAGTATCATAGATTCCAAAAGCAATGAATACAGAAAATCTGTCATTTCAACATATATGTACACATTTTTTTTTTTTTTTTTTATATTTGGGTTTTCAAGAATATTTCACTTATATTGAGCTGATCGTTTATCAAAGGTGGGCGAAAACCAGAGAACCAAGGGAAAAACCGTAAGCAGAACTTGGCTTTCCCACATGTGACCCGAGCGAGGCTCGAACCACAGCGGTGAGAAGCCTAATGGATTAAGAGTCAACTCACCTATCCACTAGGCTACAGGGGCCCGCACATGTACATGTATACAGATTTCAGATTTTAAAGCAACCCAATACACTTGTTAGCTTTTCCATCATTTTTCACAAGGGAGACAACTTTTGTGACTTCCTGTACACCAAGCCCCTTCTGAAAATGAACTAATCTAAAAGAAATCTGCTCCCCTTGAGAACAAATTATTTCTTTGTCTTTTCAGTAGAGAGGGCACAAATTCTTTCCTTTTCAAGTAGACCCCTTTCCTGAAGGAAGCAAAATAATTTTGGCAGAGGTACCTCCACTGAAAGTGTACCCAGTCCCCTTAACCTTTAGCATGTTGGGTAAAAATTTCAGCAGACAAAATAAATTAAAAGCCCATTCCCACTTCTAATTTCCAGCCAATCAGATTACTTGATCCGGGTTTTTGATAGAAATTTACATATTTAATGATAAACATTGCAGATCCAGATCAGTTGGCTTCTTCAGAAGCCAACTGATCTGGATCTACACTGTTTGCTAAGACAGGACATGTCATATTCAGCAAGAGAAGTGTTAATATAGATAGGCTTATGCAGAAAATATATGTAGTCTCAAGGCACTTTTACAGAAAGTCAGTGTGCTGTGATCTTTACTACTCTCTAGGCAATTGACTCCTCCAGCAGAAGGCTATAACCACGCCCATGCGTAAATCCTTAGACAAACAATATCGTAATACCTGTATTTGTCAATGAAAACTGCATTCATACCTGTAGTTATCAATGAAAAAGTACATAGGTAATATTGTTTGTCTAAGCAATAACATTAACCGTTAACTGGTAAGCTATTTTGATTGGTCAGATTTTGGTGTCATTTACTGGTCAGGTGATTTCACGGAGGACTCAATTGAGCAGACAACTAACTGATGATATTTTTTCCCAGTGAATAGGCTTTGACATTTCATGCAAATTGTCCCCTAAGGAAATAGGCATTTACATAATGTTTCCATGCCTCAGGAGACAATTTGCAAGGAATGTCAAAGTCTTTTATCTGGGAAAAACTAGAAGTATCAACAAGCAGTGCTTAATAGATACCCCCACCCCCACCTGTGCAGAAACCAAACCGTAATGGACAGACAACACTGACAGATGTATACTTCTGTGTCTGCGTCAGTGCAAAGTACCCTTGCGTAACACACAAGTTAAGATTTCAGAAACGCAAATCTCTGACATTGAAATAAACTGAATTGTCCATAATTTTCTAACACACAAGTATACATTCATCAGTCTGGACATATGGTGGATTGACAATGTGAAAACATTATAATAAGGAAAATATTTCAAAATGTTATCTGCTGAAATTTTACCAAGCCTGCTAAGTATTAAGTAAGTTATAGGCAATCCACAAAATTAAGAAACACCTATTACAACTTGAACTGCTACTTTTAGCACCGACCAGGGCCCAGTTGTTCAAAGCGTCGTTAGCTTAACGAGCTCGTTAAGGGTCATTCCGTTAACTGTTTTAGCGGATTCAATACACAATATTCTGATATTTTTTGCTGAAAAAATGTGAGTAGCTTTTGCACTGCAAAAGCTACTCACATTTTTTCAGCAAAACATTTCAGAATATTTGCGTATCACTCGATGTAAATTTTAACGAATCGTTAATAACGACGTTGTTAGCTTTGAACAACTGGGCCCAGAATTATGGGAACAGCTCCACTATATCATCCCTGTATTTCTACCTCTTAAACAGGAAGACAAGGCTTCTCAGATTAAAACAAGGAACTAGTTCTTTTTTATACCATTTCTAATATAGAATCACATAAAAAAGCTAATGGAATACATTTTTCAAGATTTAATAGTTGAAACAAAAAAAAAAAAAATAAAAAAAAATGAATAAATAAATAAATAAATAAATAAATAAAAAAATAAAAAATAAATAAATAAAATAAAATAAAATAAAATAAAAGAATAGTTTATAATACATCCAAAATATCAAAGCTCCAGATAAGAAGAAGTATCCACACGATCTTTTTCTTATTTCTCTACGAAAAAATTAGTTGTGGTACCGTTACTTTTTTAAGCTGTACAAAACAGTTCTGATAGTAATGGAATTTATTGCTTCTGAATTAAGTCTGAATTTAATAGGATGCCAATATACTAACTTCTCTAAGAAGTCTTGTCTAAACATAACATTTCTAGGCTTTCTCTCCCTTCCGCTGATTCAAGAAGGGCAGTTGCCAGTTTTTAGTGAAAGAATGTGTACAATATTGGTTAACCGCTTTGCGGACTAAGCCTGTCCAGTAAAAGTGTGGTTAGGTAAACTGACCGCGCTTGACAATGATGAATAGCTTACCCTACCTTTTCAGTCTGTTCCAGCAGACTAGAGAAGTTCTGACTAGATGAAGGAGCATTGACCTTTCGAGTTAGTGTCTGTGTCTGATACTTCCTTCGTAGTCTGGTATTGTGAGAGAAATACTTCTTCAGCTTCAAAGGGATTTCTATGGCTGACCTAGGGTAAAAAAAGGATTATGATCATAAAAGAACCGTTGAAATAATATGAAACAAACTTCTAAAAATCACAGATCTGGATAGGAGACTATTCAAAAGGTAAGTTCTGTTATTTAGTATCAAATCACACAGGTGCCTGGTGTGTAATCCAATATTCATCAAGAAATCATGCCTATATAATGTTGACCCCCTTAAACCCCACATTTATATAGTAAAACTGTGGTTTACAGAGGTATACATTATTTTTCTTATTTCTGCTTAAAAACATAGATTGTTGGTACTCGTTTGAACCTTCTTGGTGAGGCAGTTCTAACAAGTACCCACAATCCATGTTTTGAGCAGAAATATGAAAAATATCAGAATTTTTTTTTTGAAAATTTTCATTTTTTGGTGGTAAAATTTTCATTATATTTGAATAGGCATGTTTCATGATGTGGTATCACTTTGGTAAGGCAATTTCAATGAGTATAGTACCCACCCATTTTTGCGCAATATCTACCTTATTAAATTATCATCTCAGTTATCAGTGTCTCTGAAACTATGGTATATGCACCAGCAATTAACAGAAGAAACATTTTAGGAAGACTGACAGATAAATTATCAGAAAATATTACATCATGTTTTTTGTTGTTGTTTTTACTATTTAACCCTTGTCCTGCTGAACATGGATATGCCCTGTCTTTGCAAACAGTGTAGATCAAGATCAGTTGGCTTCTTCAGATCTGCATTGTTTGTCATGAAGTCTGTGAATTTGTATCATCAACTTGGATCAAGTAACCTGATTGGCTGACAATTACAAGTGGGCGTGGCATTTTAATTTATTCAGCATGACAATGGTTAAGAGCAAAAAATATCTTTCTTACCCATTTTTTCTTAAATCAAATAACTTCCCAGTGTCATCTTCTAAGTTCAGCTGATCACCTTCATTCATTCTCTTGTCTATCACAGCTTTGCTTTGGTTCCCAGTGTTATGCAGTTTACTGTTTCTATTCATCTCACTACCATTAGAATTATCACAGTTAACATATACATTTGGCCCGACTTCATCATCCTCTGCCTTTTCACTTTCATTGACTCTGGCATTCTTCATACTCTGCTTAATCCTTTCATCTTTTACCAAAACAGCATCTTCTTTACTTTTACTATTATCACAGTGAGCTTTAGATTCATCAATGCTGTCCTTGATACTGCTGTTACTTCTTTCATTTGTTAATTGGCCTGGTCCCACTTTTGCAGAGGTAGACGTGGAACATGATCCTTTTGCTGTTCCATACAAACTACCTCTTCCTTTAGCACTAGAAACATTTACCCGACCTCTCAAAGATGACTTAGCAGATGTAGCTGATCGATAAGTTGTTTGTAATTTAGATGTTGGTAGATTTGGGTTTGTCTGAAAAGGTGCATTAATATGTGCTGGAACTACTTTTTTCTTGCCAGAACTACTTCCTGGTCTTTTACTCTGAGCAGATAAGCTCTTTGCTGCAACAGTTTGTTTAGTTCTTTCAACACTTATTTTAGCAGGTTTAGAAACTGTATTTGAAGTTTCTGTTGTTGTTTTAGTCTTAGTTACTGATGAAATGGACAATACATTCTTTTTCTGGTTTAAATTTGAGCTGAGAATGTTTTCTGTCTTAGGGGCTTTTTTCTGGTGTACAGTTTCGCTGTTCAACAGTCGTTTGTTCTTTTCACCAGTTTCTAAGTCTTTCCCATTTGTATTCTCCTCTTTGCTCTTGTTATGTAATTTAGAGGTCAAATCTTTGTCATTTTCAAGAGAATTCTGTGACTGTTCTGATACAGAAGTTTCTGTCTGAATTTCTTGCACCTGCAAACAAAAGCACAACCTACTTACTGTATTTACCCTAAGTATTCAGACAGATAAGCTGAGCAAACAGTTTTGACCCAGATCAGATGCTGCATCATGCAGCATCTGATCTGGGTCTAAACTCTGTTTGCCACTCATCCAGCAAGGTAGTAAAATGGGCAAGTCATTATTACCACCATTTAATGACAAGGATTGTAAGACGACTGAATATTTAAGGCAAACATGTTACATAGCTCCAGATAAAGCATCCTCTTCAATTGAAAAGTATCAATATTTTTCTTACTTCTTCACAAAAACATATGTTTTTTGGTATCATTGGAAGCATCTTGCAAAGGCCCTTCTAATGAGTACCAAAACATGTTTTCATGCAGAAATGAGAAAAATATTCTCTGGATACCCTCTTATCTGGAGCTATGATGTTTGTTCTCTCAGCTTGAAAGAACAATGACATATCTGTTTAAAGCATAGCTGTGTACCATTGTTGCTGGCATAATTATGCTTTAATGTTTTGCTGTTGTTGATTTACATGGCATATCTTATTCATAGCTCTAAATAAACCAAAAGGGCTCTCCAGTTACACAATTTCTTATCTCTTCATGAAAACATGTTGCAAAGATCCGTTAGAACTGTCCAAGTAACTCATCAGAACTGTCCCATTGTTTTAATAGCCAGAACTCACAACATGTATTTTGTGTGTGTGTGTGTGTGTGTGGATAAATAAGAGAAAACATGACTACATGTAAATAAACATACATTTCGAGGATTGAGCGCGAGACTCAAACATATTTTTGAAACCCTTGTTTAGGGGCAACTTTGACCCCTTTGTAAACAATGGAAATTTAGGTGCCATTGCTCATACGAGCAATGGCACCTAAATTTCCATTGTTTACAGAAAGAAATGTTGTAATCTTCATAATGCCTTCATGGTGAGGAGATTAAGTATTGGGAAAAACAACCATCTGACTTGCTACAGTCTTGCGATCAACCCTCGATTTGTCTGTGGCTACGACAGGAATATACCAATGATGCACATACTGATCTTGGTCTTTGCTCTTTACAACTTTTTCACATAGCACAGCTGATTTAGTCACTGATGTTAACCTTTACCACTCTCTAGGCTAACTCAGCAGATTGATGATACTTTTCTTATTTTCCCCAGAAAACAGGATTTGACCTTTCATGCAAATTGTCTTCACTGGAGACAATCTGCATGAAATGTTAACTCTGTTTTCTGGGAAAAAAAAATAAGAAAAATGCTTCAAAATGTTGTCTGCTGAAAACTTTACTCAGAGTGCTAAGTGTTAAAGAGTGGTAAAAGTGGAATCCCCAATAGTCTTGATAAGCTATTACTTCCGGGATAAAAAAAATTCACATAGCTCTAGATAAGATATGTGTCCAGATAAATATTTTTTCTTATTTCTCCCTAACAACAAGTTGTGGATACTCTCTCAAACTGCTTCTGTAATTCCAGTGAGTACCCACATCTGTGCCCAGTTGTTCAAAGCATCATAAGCTTAACAATTATGTTAGTGGTCAAAATGTTAACTGTTCCAGTAAGTAAAATATCCAATTCACAGATATTTTTCCTGAAAATATGTGAGTAGCTTTTGCAAATGCAAAAGCTACACATTTTTTCAGCAAAAATTAGCATTAATGCCATATTTAATGATCAGTGTTTCAATGATACGTTAACTGACGACATCCTTAGTTTTGAACAACTGGGCCCAGGTTTTCAACAGGCACTGTCTGGGTATCTTCACTTATATTTTTTCATGGGAAAAAAAAAAGAAAAAAAAAAAAAAAAAAAGAAAATGTTAAACCTTAAAGTACCAAGCAAATTTGTAGCAGACAAAATTCTAAATTGATTTTGTTATTTTTCAGAGCAAATAAGATGAGTCACCTGAAATATCAAGCTTTATTTTCTCAAAAAACAAACAACAAAAAAAAACCTCAATGTGTTGTCTGCTGTAGTTGTGATTAGAGCTTTAACCCATTGTAGTCTGGAGACCCCTAAAAAGGTAACTGGCAAACTGTGCAGACCCAGATCAGATGCCACAGAATATGGCAACTGATCTGGGTCTCCACTGTTTGTAAACAGATCAACCATTTTTCTCTAAGAATATCTAAATCACATAGCCTGACAAACCTAATATCGAAATTAGAATCTTTCATTGTGGGGTAGTTCATTCAGTCTACAATGGTTAAGGGATAATACTAATCTTATCTGAGCTAACAGCAACAGCGCTTACTGAGAGTTTTCTTATTTCTTCTTTTTTTTTTTTTGATTTGGGTTTTATGGTCTTTCAAGAATATTTCATTTATATCGAGCCGATCATTCATCAAAGGTGGGCAAAAACAGGAGAACCCGGGAAAAAACCATCTGACCATCTGTAAGCAGAACTTGGCTTTCCCACATGTGACCTGAGCGGTGCTTGAACCACAGAAGTGAGAAACCTAATGGATTAAGAGTCAGCTCTCTTATCCACTAGGTTACAGGGACCCGCTTTCTTATTTCAACATTATGGAACCTCACTATCCTTTAAAACATTAATCAGGGCCCAGTTGTTCAAAGCATTGTTAGCTTAACAAGCTCGTTAAGGGCCATTTCGTTAACTATTTTTGCGGATTCAATATACAGTTTTCTGAAATTTTTTGCTGAAAAAATGTGAGTAGCTTTTGCACTGCAAAAGCTACTCACATTTTTTCAGCAAAAAATTTCAGAATATTTGTGCATCACTCGATGTAAATTTTAACGAATCGTTAACTAACGACGTCATTAGCTTTGAACAACTGTGCCCTGATCTTCAACAGATGGCATTTTACTGAGCAAATATGAAATGATGATTTGATATTTTAGGTCCCATTCAACATTATTTATGTCATATTGAGATGACGGAAGGGTGATAATGAAAGGCTCTGTGCAATGAAGCATTGTACAATCATGAGCTGAATTCTGCCTCCGGTGGGATGTGAACCTGAGACTGTGATCTGAAGTTGGGAACGCTAACCAGTCTGCTACCTGGTCACTTCTTTATTCACACGAAATGCAAAGTCTTATTTTCTCTGAAAAATAATAGAAAAAAAATAGAATGTTGTTTGTTACAAAGTTATTACAGGGTTAAAACTGTCTCTGCAATATCATATTTTTGTTGTCAAAAACTGTATTTTACCAAAATATTCATACATCTTAACCCTTATCCTGCTGAACCCGGATATACCCTGCCAACTGAAGAAGCCAGCTGATCTGGATCTGCACTGTTTGCCATTAAGTATGTTAATTTATAGCAACAATCTTGATCAAGTAATCTGATTGGCTGAAAATTAGAAGTGGCGTGGCATCTTAATTTATTCAGCAGGACAAGGGTTAACTCCTTATTCTACTTGTCCTAAAACATGAGTTACATTTTACTATCTGTCCTTGTGTCTAAAAACTGAATGAGTGCCAAATGCATAGATCCCGATCAAATACCAAATGCTGTATTTGATCTGGGTCTACACTGTCTACTCAGGCTTAACTAACTGGGCCCAGTTGTTCAAAGCATCGTTAGCTTAACTAGCCTGTCAGTGGTCAAAATGTTAACTGTTTTAGTAAGTACAATATCTAATTCACAGGTATTTTTGCTGAAAATGTGAATAGCTTTTGCAAATGCAAAAGCTACTCACATTTTTACAGCAAAAATATTAGCGTATATGTCATATTTAATGATCAAAGTTTTAATGACACGTCAACTAACGGTATCATTAGTTTTGGATAACTGAGCCCTGAATATTAAGGGTAAGTATCAACCTTAGGGAACGCAGCCTTAATAGGTATTGTGCTTTAAAGTAAAGAACTTTACAAACAATGAAGTTTAACACAAATTTGATCAAAATTGGTGGAAAACTAAGAAAGTTATAGACAACTGAATATTTAAACATTGGTGGAATGGGCGCCGCCATTTTGAATATTTAATGAGGTTTCATAAAAATTAAAATTCGTTTCATAAAGGTAGTTATTCTCATAAAAGTGGTTTATTTTGGGGGAAATGATTGCTTGTCACTAGCATTAAAAAATTATAAAAAATCTGTAGCAAAATTATTCTTAAAACTCTTTATAATTTTGTTTTACATATTTAATTTGGGCGGTGACGTCACAAAGCCTACAATATGGCGGCATCCATGACAGTCATTTTAAATATATTCAAACCACCACAACTTCCTTATTTCTAGGCCGATTTTGAAAATTCTTACATCAAAATAAATGGTTTGTTAAGCACTTTACCCCTAGATATACTTACAACTTATATTGCGTTCCCCTTTAAGACACAACTTAAATCTGAACAAGACCATTTTCTACAGATTTCTGTGTCTAAAAGAATAACTGAGCCCTGAATATTTAGGGTAAGTATCATATTAACCCTAAATATTAAGACACAACTTAAATCTGAACAAGACCATTTTCTACATATTTCTGTGTCTAAAAGTCTTAACCCTTAAACTGCCAATCACAACAATTGTCATCTGCTTGTGATTCTAAAAGTCATTTTTGCAAACAGTGTGGACCCAGATCTAGGAGCAGTCTGATCAGGGTCCACACCGTTTGCCTGTATGCAACAATAGGTTTGAAAAGTTTGCAAGAATATTCAGCAGACAACATAAACGGACCACATTTTCAGATGCAGGTTTTCCTGGCATTTTAAGGGTTAAACTGCTGGATGAGTGGTAAACTGCACATATTCTGCACAATGCTGTCTGCTCTGGGTCTACACTGTCTACTGAGTCTCTGTTGGAATTCTTAGAGCAAATACAGTAAGAAAAATATATCTGAAAACTTGGCTTTAACCCTTGTCCTGCTGAATAAATTAAGATGCCACACCCATTTCTAATTTTCAGCCAATCAGATTACTTGATCCAGACTGTCGATATAAATTCACATACCTAATGGCAAACAGTGCAGATCCAGATTAGTTGGCTTCTTTAGAAGCTAGCTGATCTGGATCTACACTGTTTGTAAAGGCTGGGTATATACGGGTTCAGCAGGGCAAGGGTGAATTAATAGCAACAGCCCTGAACTTATTTTCTTACTTTTGTAGCTGCACCACAGCCTTATTATAACACTATTACTGGGATCTAAAGCAAACACAATTTGCCAACTAAACAACTAAGCTCTAATGTAGAGATTATACAGAAAAATGACCATTTGGTCATTCCACTATATATAAATCTATACATTTTTATTAGGAATCAATACTTTTTGGGTCCACTGTTTTATATCCGAAACTGTCTCACAATGACCCATCTTATAAAAAGGTTTCAGTGTATTCATCTGTATTAGAGAAAAAGTATTTTAGGTCTATTTTATTCCAAGAGATGCTCTACTGGAAAACCAATAATCTTCTCAGCAGAATATTTTTTTTTTATTTATGGCACAAAAAAGAATGCAAATTCAACAACTAAATGCTGGCTAAAAATGTATCATAGCTCCAGATAAGGGGAGGGGGCGGGGGGTGGGGGCATCCTATTATTAATCAATACTGCTGGGGTCCACTCTTTTATATCCGAAACTGTCTTATAATGACCCATTTTATAAAAAGGTTTCAGTGTATTCATCTGTATTAGAGAAAAATATTTTAGGACCATTTCATTCCAAGAGATGCTCTACTGGAAAATCAATAATCTTGTCAGCAGAATATTATTTTTTTTTTTTTTTGATTTACGGCACAAAAAAGAATGCAAATTCAACAACTAAATGCTGGCTAAAATGTACCACAACTCCAGATTAAGAGGGGGTATCCACACAGTTTTCTTATTGCACCACGAAAACAGATGCTGTAGGTACTAGTTAAAAGCGGCTCACCAAGGTGCTTCTAATGAGTACATGTACCCACAATGTATGTTTTTGTGGAGAAATAAGAAAGATATCAACATTTTTTGGATGAAAAAAGTGGCTTATTTGTTGTTATCTTATCTTAACCCTTGTCCTGCTGAATAAATTAAGATGCCACACCCTTTTCAAATTTTCAGCCAATCAAATTACTTGATCTAGATTGTTGATATAAATTCACATACTGAATGGCAAACAGTGTAGATCTGGATCTACACTGTTTGCAAAGGCAGGGTATATCCGGGTTCAGCAGGAAAAGAGTTAAAATGCTTCATACCGTCTTTTTATGAGCCTTTCTGGCAATGTGTGCTTTATTAAGCAGTTTGTCAATCTTGTCCAACTCTGCCTGTTCTTCTACAGGGATCACTTCGGCAGCATGAGGTTCTGCCATTTCCAACTTCTGTTCTGTTGTTGAGTTGCCTTCTTCCTCTTTCCTTGGAGGAGGCCTGCAAAACTATAATACATGTGACACAGTTCCAGATACGGCAGTTTTTAACCCTTGTCCTGCTGAATAAATTAAGAAGCCACACCCACTTCTAATTTTCAGCCAATCAGATTACTTGATCAAGGTTGTTGCTATTAATTCACATACTTAATGGCAAACAGTGCAGATCCAGATCAGTTGGCTTCTTCAGAAGCCAACTGATCTGGATCTACACTGTTTGCAAAGGTAGGATAAATCCGGGTTCACAGGACAAGGGTTAAGAAAAAAGTACCATAATAACCCAAACTATTGGGACAGGCATGCCTGAGCAAAAAGTGTAGAACCAGATCAGATACCACAGAATAGGCCATCTGATTAGGGTCCACAATGCTTGCCATTCCTCCAGTGGTGCTTTTTTTTATTCCTCCATGAAAACATATATTTTGGGCACAGAGGTACCGTATTTGATCTAATTACCGCACATACCCCTATAAGCGCAGTCATAAAATTCCGTAGACTTCAGATTACAGCCAGTGTACTTTTTCTTTACTTCTTTATAAAGGCATATGTTGTGAGTACTCATTTGAATTGCATCGACTTGTTGATGCAATTCATATGAGTACCCACAACATATGACTTTATAAAGAAAATCAGAACCCATCGCATAATCATCATCAAATAAGTCCTTTTCTGATCTTTTTTATAGTGTATCCTTAGTAGGTAGATACATATTTTACCACAACTGAGTGTTTCCAGTAATTTTGAAAAACCTAAGTGCACAGTTTGGTAATTAGGTCAAATATGGTTCATCAAGAACCAAACTTATCTAGAGCTGTACATGTGTAATCAGAGGACTTGTAAAGGATGAGTAATTAATGACAATTCTAGGATAATTTTCTCCAGTTTTCCATAAAAACATACACTGTGGGTACCTGTCAGAACTGCATCAATGAGATGATTCTAACAACAGGAGTTACAAATGAAGTAAAAATATTTTATAAACCTGTGCTAGAATTATTACCAAATACTCCTCTTAAACAAGTTATCAGGGCCCAGTTGTTCAAAGCGTCGTTAGCTTAACGAGCTCGTTAAGGGTCATTTCGGTAACTATTTTAGCGGATTCAATATACAGTATTCTGATATTTTTTGCTGAAAAAATGTGAGTAGCTTTTGCACTGCAAAAGCTACTCACATTTTTTCAGCAAAAAATTTCAGCATATTTGCGTATCACTTGATGTAAATTTTAACGAATCGTTAACTAAGGACATCGTTAGCTTTGAACAACTGGGCCCTGATGTATAATACACAATTCAACAAACTTGCAGCTTCTGGCCCATATAAGCATTGTTGATACAGATCCCATTAAGATGATAATTTAGGACAATTCCAGATGACTTGTTCAAGTGGAGTAGTTGATGATAATTTTAGGATGATTTTCTCTAATTCTCCATAAATTAAAACATATGTTGTGGGTACTCACTGGAAATATATCAGTGAGGCACTTGTAATGATTACCCATAACATATTTTTTATGGAGAAATAGGAAAAAAATATCCCAGAATTATCACCAAATACGTCTCCTTAACTTCTCTGCTGATAATTCCTATTATTTTGGCATTAAAGGGTACGTCCTGGGTTGTCTAAACACAGGACACTGACGTTTTATCACAAACCCTAAAAGCACTCCCCAGAATCCAGTTTACTACAATAAGCAAGCGAAGCTTCGCTTGCTTATGATACTAAAGGTGGATTAGGAACGTTGTGAGTGCTTTGTTAGGGTTTGTGATGAAAAGTCAACGTCCTGTGGTCTAAAGAAGTATTTCAGTAAGGCAGTTCAAATTAGTACCAGTAACTTAAATTCTGGTTATTATAAAAAATATCTTCTGAATACATTTTTTTTTTTATCCTAAGGCTTGCTATGTTGATATGAAAAAAAAAAAAAAAAAAAAAAAAATACTGTAATAACCTCAAATATTGGGACAGACAGGCCTGTGCAAACAGTGAATACCTGGATCAGACACTGCAGAATGTGGATCTGATCTGGGTCTACACTGTTTGCCACTCACCCAGCACTATTTTAGATACATCAACAGGTAGTAAAATAGACCTTTTCAAATTTTAGTACAAGTATGGTAAGAGTCGAGGTGTCCCAATGCTTTGGGTTACATTTTACATATTTATACATTTTGCCAATATCCTTTTAGGACAAGTCAAAAATTATATGCTAGATTCTGAATTTTTTAGGCAAAAATATAGATGAAGTTAACCAGGAAAGGACACAATCACAAAACACAGCCTTCCAGTGGTTTGCTAATTAACCTTTACCACTCTCTGGGCATTTTCAGCAGACGACAAATTGATGATATTTTTCTTATTTTTCACATAAACAGGATCTGACATTTCATGCAAATTGTCTCCTTGGAGACAATTTGCATGAAATGTCAAATCCTGTTTTCTGGGAAAAATAAGAAAAAATATTTCAAAATGTTGTCTGCTGAAAATTTTACCCAGAGTGCTAAGCGTTAATCAATTCATTTGCAAATGAGTTCATAACTGATCACGATTTTCCATGCTTGATTAAACTTTTGTCTCTATATTCTTTCATACTACAATAATGGTTAGGACCCAGAGAAAAGCTGTGTTCACTGCACAACCAGCAATTATAGCCAATTCAAAATGTATAGAATATGTAGAAAAATGACCATTTCATAGTCAATTTTCTATATAATCTATACAGTTTGCCAACAAGCTTCCATTCTATTATATCCAAAACCATGTAATATCGAACACCACTGTAGATATTTCTAGCAGTTTTATTAACCCTTGTCATGCTGAATAAATTAAGATGCCACACCCACTTCCAATTTTCAGCCAATCAGATTACTTGATCCAGTTTGTTGATACAATTTTGCATACTTAATGGCAAACAGTGCAGATCCAGATCAGTTGGCTTCGTCAGAAGCCAACTGATCTGGATCCGCACTGTTTGCAAAGGCAGGGTATATCCGGGTTCATCAGGACAAGGGTTAATCAATGTTTACAGGTAATTGATCATTAGTCATTTGCATAAGTTGATGATTGGCCACAAAAATTAAGCTGAGTTCAATCACTTCAGCCTTCCCAAGGCACCAAAAGAAGAATAGACGAGGAGAATCTCAACAATGATAAGACACAATGGCACAGATGCAAAAATCGAGGAACAAACAAAGAAGAACTGCAATGAGTTATTTCCCTTGATGGAGATTCAATAAACATTCTTTCTGCATCAAATACTTCTTTTACCTACCAAGGTTTAAAAAGCTGCTTCAAACGTTTCACTTGATTTTCTAGCTCCAGTGCCCTGGACTCCACATCTCTGTAAATTAGGCTTATCATTGTTAAACCCTAGCAGCCTGACAAAGAGAAGAATACAATATAGCTCCAGATAAGGCACTTTTTTTTTAATAAAAAAGTAGTGACGTTTTTTCTTATTTTTCCAAGAAGACGTATGCTGTGGGTATTCATTAGAAGCGCCTCAGTGAGGCGCTTCTAATGAATATGCACAACATACATTTTTCTGGAAAAAAATAAGAAAAATATTTACTTGATACTCTCACTTAAGATAAGATACATGCATATCTGCTGTCTCATTTGGAGACATTATTTTCCTGAGATCTTTCAAACCCATCAAAGTATATTTTCAGGGATATTATGACAAATACACAGAAAAACAGTAAAGGCCCATAGCACTAGGTAAGGTGCTTTTTTCAATCAAAAAGTATTGATATTTTTCTTATTTCTCCACAAAAACATATGATGTGGGTACTCATTAGAAGCGCCTCACTGAGGCACTTCTAATGAGTACCCACAACATATGTTTTCATGGAGAAATAAGAAAGATATTTACCTGATCTCTTCCCTTATCTAGAACTATGAAAGCAAATAAAATCCTAACCATTAGGTATGCTCAGCACTATCATATCGATTTCTGATATGACAGTGCCCAGTATCCCAAAATAATCTTAAGTATTGGGACAGACAGGCCTAAGCAAACAGTGTAGACCCAGATAAAATTCTTAGATTTTTGTACGTGTCTGGCAGTCCTACAAAGTTCATGTAGAATGTTAGTTATAGTTTAGTCCTATGATTCCAGCATTATACCCAAGCATGTTTGAACATGCATATAATGTTTGTGAAGCAATAATACAAACATGTGAACAAGAGGCCCATGGGCCACTACACTCAGCTGAGAGCTCATGTGGGCGAGCAAGTCTGCTTCTGCAACCTTAACCCTTTTGCACTCAGAACTTGCACTTTGTACTTTCAAAGTTCTGCTTTTCAGTATTTAAATTTTGATATAAGTTGCTTACTTTCCATATTCAAAATAGGTCAAGGTAAACCAGTTGTCACCATTTGAATAATCCTGGTAGGGCCAGAGTCCCCAATGCTCATACTAAGTTTCAAGGTACATGTACAGTATTTGACCTTTCAAGTCCTGAGAAGAAAATTTTCAAAGGGTTTTTACCATATATGGGCATGGTGAATATCTTAATCATATGACCCAAATCCCATGAACAAACTTTCATTCCCCTTTCCCAAAGGGGCTCCACATGCAATTTGGTTTCAATCACCCTCAGGAGTTTTAGAGGAGAAGATAAAAATAATAAATCTGAGGCATCCAGGACAAAGGTCAGTAAATGATATTCACCTTTGGTAGTTATAAAAGTTCACTTAGGTGATTGCATATATCAACTTTTTTGTCATAGGCTGCAGTAACTTCACATAAATCCACAGTTTTGCTTTTTTCCCATACAAAAGTCTAATTAAGTTACCAAGTTTGACCTTGCTGTAAAATAGGTCAGGGTCAACTAAGGGTAACTCACTATTTGAACAAACTTGGCAGAACTGGCATACCCAATGGTGCATACCAAGTTTCAAGGTCATCAGCAATTCTCTTCCTAAGAAGCAGCTTTTCAATTTGGGTGAAATTATTTTGAAACTGGACCACTGGCCTTGGCAGATATGTTGTTTAAAGGGTTTTCCATTTTTAGCTCTGGCGGCCATTTTGTTCAGCTGAGCAAACTCATTTTAGTAGTTTTGGTAAAGGGCCATAAGGGGAACATTTCTGTGAAATTATTTGGAAATCTGACCACTGGCCATGGAGATGTCATTTAAAGGGTTTTCTATTTTTAGCTCTGGTTGCCATTTTGTTTGGCCAAGCAGAACCATTTGAGCAATTTTGGTAGAGGGATTAAGAGAAACATTTCTGTGAAACTATTTTGAAATTGGGCCACTGACCAAGGAGGAGACGTCGTTTAAAGATTTTTCTGTTTTTTAGCTCTGGCGGCCATTTTGCTCTATAGAGCTGAACCATTTTAGCAATAAAGGGGCATAAGAGGAACATTTGTGTAACATTATTTTGAAACTGGCCAAGTGGTTTAGGAGGAGGTCATTTGAAGAAATTGTTGACGGCGAATGACGAACAAAAGATGACAGACGCCGGACAAAGGGTGATCACAATAGCTCACCTTGAGCATCTTGTGCTCAGGTGAGCTAAAAATATATGAATTTCAAGAAACAATATAACTAAAAAGGCACTTGTAAGAAAAGGATCTATTTTCACTTTTGAAATACCTTGATTTCCATAAAAATTAATAGGTTTCAGACACAAACTACATGCTACTGGATGTTTTAAGGAATTAAGAATAGGATGAAGTATTGCTGCAAAAAACTGGTTCTGTAAAAATTAAACCATGGATAATGTTTCTATTGTTCAAACAATATACATGTATTGGTAAACTGTTTCCCCATTACTATTAAGAATAGGCTGAAGTATTGCTGCAAAAAACTGGTTCTGTAAAAATCAAACCATGGATAATGTTTCTATTGTTCAAACAATATACATGTATTGGTAAACTGTTTCACCATTACTATGAAAAAAATTCTCCAAAACCTGAAATGGGAATCACTGAAATCGAGTAGGAAACTAAGCTGGTTGATTCTCTTGGTATGACAGTCTACAGGATCAATCAACAGCTGACCTTGTATGTCCATGTGGACTGGGTAAGAAGCAGCACCCACTTGCTTATCAAATATGCACTCCCAGTTTCCACTGTGTCCTCAGCATAGTGTCTCCAGGTTTGTGGCATTGATCAGGTCTAGAGATTAATCTCCCTTTTGCATATCCTTGGTGAGTGGATGTCATTTGATGTGTCATAGTAATCAATTCAGGCTCAATTACAGACCATACTGTTCAGCTTTTTGCCATTTTGCTTTGTTTTCAGATGATTTTTCCATCTCATAACTGCCTTTTCAATATGCCTGAGTGACTTGTCTGTTTGATTTACATTACGTATAATAAAATACCAAATCAATTGCTCACAAAAGTAGGTCTGCACTCCGTCTATTATGAATCCAGGTCAACTTGGCCCTGGGTCAAGCTGGCCAGGTCAACTCAGCCTGTATGTAGATAAGAATGGATGGATGGATGGGTGAACTTTTCGGTGGCTTTTATATCCCGGTTTACTGACTGATACACAATGGAACAGTGTAGCTGACAAGTCTTCGTATACTTTGTTGCTGACCGATATTCCGGTAGATCTATACACTCCAAGTGTATACCCCAGGTTACTGACTGGTACAATGCAGCTGGCAAGTCTTCATACACTTTGTTGCTGACTGATATTCGGGTGTACACTTCAAGGGACAGGCCACTTTATCCTGGGTTATTGACTGATATATCGGGTAACAGTGTAGCTGACACTGGTCTTTGTATACTCTGCCGCTGACAGATATTCTGGTATACAATCCAGGTGACAGGTCGCTATATCCCTCGTTACTGACTGACACTGGGGTACAGTGTAGCTGACAGGTCTTCATATACTTTGTTGCTGACTGATAGTCCGGTATACACTCCAAGTATCAGGGGCTATATTCCGGGTCACAGACTGATACACAAGGTAACAGTGTAGCTTACAGGTCTTAGTATACGTTGTCGCTGACTGATACTCTGGTATACACTCCAAGTTACAGGCCGCTATACCCTGGGTTACAGACTTATACTTTGGGGTACAGTTTATCTAACAAGTCTTAGTATATTTTGTCGCTGACCGATATTCACTGGTTTACACTTTTGGTGACAGGCTGCTATACACCGGGTTACTGACTGATATACTGGGGAGCAGTGTAGCTTACAGGTCTTTATATACTTTGTTGCTGACGGATATTCCAGTATACACTCCTGGTGACAGGCCACTATACCCCAGGTTACAGACTTATATACTGGGTAACAGTGTAGCCGACAGGTATTCATATACTTTGTCGCTGACTGGTATATGGGTATGAAACTTATATCGGGGATTTAAATATTTATTCTATTACCTCATAGAATGAAAATATAGACTTTCTAAAACAATTCTAAATGGCGTGTATAAATTGAGTGATGTCGGGATTTAGTCATCAGTAACAAAAATCTTGCAGTACTTGTTTTTTCCCAGACCTCCTGGTGATTATTGCAAAGATAAAAGTAAGAAAATAAACCCACTGGTCGCTATTATTTTATTCCCATCTTAACTATTTGCTTAAAAGTATTTCCATTGTTGATTTTAATGTAAAATCTTGAAAATAATTCATCTTTAGTCAAACAAAATGCGGTCATCAAAACCTTGGACACAATATACACTGGACTAGTAACTAAGGTACATGTATTGTATTTATTGGAAATGTGTTGTCTTGGCTAAGTTTTCATAATTTTGTAAGCTGAAGTTTAAATGCTCATATTTCAATTATTTCTCCAAATATTTGAGATTTATTTTCAAAAAGCAATAGTTCAATATATTACCTTTAAGACTGCAGAATTATATTTAAGGAAAATCAAACAGTTTTTGTAAACGTCAGCAAGAAACCTAGGTACCCATTTTAGCTATTTTCGGAACTTTTAGCAGAAATCACCAGAAATTCACCAAATGATGGTATACCGGTGTACTGGTTTATCTTGCACACTGGGCAGCTTGCCCCCCGGGGGTGAAGCTGCCTCTGGGCAGCTTGCCCCCCCAGGGGTGAAGATACCCCGGGGTATCTTGCCCCCCACCCTGGGCAGCTTGCCCCCTGGGGGTGAAGCTGCCTCTGGGCAGCTTGCCCCCCGGGGGTGAAGGTACCCTGGCCTGGGCAGCTTGCCCCCCACCCCAAGAAAACCTGACAGAACTTAATGCAGGAAGATTTTATGTTTTTAAAATAAAAATCCTTATAATAGAAACATGGGAAAACTGATTTTTACATGTGTGTGCATATGCATCTTTTTCCTGATATGAGGAAATTGAGGGCCAGAATATAGTGGCCTTAGAAGTTTGCACCTATGCCAGAAAACCTGGCAGACTCCATTCTAAAAGATAATTTATCACTTAATAGACTTTCGTATTAAACAGTCATTTGAATATTCATAATAATGACCATCAACTATTTTTCTATGGCTGGAGGTGAGGCGGGGGGTAAGATACCATGGCCTGGGCGGCTTGCCCCCCACCCCTAGAAAACCTGACAGAGCTTTATTCAGAAAGATTTTATTCCTTTTAAATAAAAATCACTATGATAGATACATGGAAAAACTAATTTTTTATGTGCATATGCATCTTTTACCCGACAGGAGGAAATTGAGGTCCAGAATATAGTAGCCTTAGAAGCTAGCAACTATGCCAGAAAACCTGACAGACTCCATTCAAAAAGATAGTTTATCACTGAATAGACTTTCCTATTGAACAGTCATTTGAATATTCATAATATCGACCATTAACCCTTTTTCTCTAAACAGGAAAGGGTGGGGGGTAAGATACCGTGGCCTGGGCAGCTTGCCCCCCGGGGGTGAAGATACCCAGGCTTGGGCAGCTTGCCCCCCACCTCAAGAAAATCTTACACAACTTAATTCAGTAAGGTTTTTCTTCTTTTAAATAAAAATCCATATAACAGAAACATGGAAAAACTGATTTTTTATCTACATATGCATCTTTTACTGGATAGGAGGAAATTGAGAGCCTTAGAAGCTTGCACCTATGCCAGAAAACCTGACAGACTCCATTCCAAAATATAGTTTATCACTGAATAGACTTTCCTATTGAACAGTCATTTGAATATTCATAATATCGACCATTAACCCTTTTTCTCTAAACAGGAAAGGGTGGGGGGTAAGATACCGTGGCCTGGGCAGCTTGCCCCCCGGGGGTGAAGATACCCTGGCTTGGGCAGCTTGCCCCCAACCTCAAGAAAATCTTACACAACTTAATTCAGTAAGGTTTTTCTTCTTTTAAATAATTGATTGATTGTGTTGGGGTTTAACGACACGTCAACCCTTGTGGGTCATTTTGTGTCGTCTCCCAGAGAAAGGGAGAAAAGAGACAGAAGAGATAGCAGAAGAGTGAAAGAGGGGACAGGGAAGAAAGAGGAACAGGAATGAAAGTGAAGAAACAGAAGAAATAAAAACATCACCTCCCTACCATTACCTGCTACAAGGATAGCCTTGCCCAACTGTAAGCCAATATCAGCTGGACGCCCCGGTGACATAAGATACATGACACCTTCGCACCACCCGACCACCCCCTTTCTTTTAAATAAAAATCCATATAACAGAAACATGGAAAAACTGATTTTTTATCTACATATGCATCTTTTACTGGATAGGAGGAAATTGAGAGCCTTAGAAGCTTGCACCAATGCCAGAAAACCTGACAGACTCCATTCCAAAATATAGTTTATCACTGAATAGACTTTCCTATTGAACAGTCATTTGAATATTCATCGACCATTAACCATTTTTTCTAAACAGGAAAAGGGGGGGGGGGTGGGGGGGGGGGGTGGTAAGATACCGTGGCCTGGGCAGCTTGCATCCCGGGGGTGAAGATACCCTGGCTTGGGGACTTGACCCCCACCTCAAGACAATCTTACACAACTTAATTCAGTAAGTTTTTCTTCTTTTAAATAAAAATCCATATAACAAAAACATGGCAAAACTGATTTTTTCATTTGTACATATGCATCTTTTACTGGATAGGAGGAAATTGAGAGCCTTAGAAGCTTGCACCTATGCCAGAAAACCTGACAGACTCCATTCCAAAATATAGTTTATCACTGAATAGACTTTCCATTTGAACAGTCATTTGAATATTCATATTAAATAGCTTTTCAGATCGGAGTTTGCCAAGTTTTGTGGGGTGGGGGGCAAGCTGCCCTGGCTGGGGTATCTTCACCCCTGGGGGGCAAGCTGCCCAGGCCAGGGTATCTTACCCCCCACCCAAGTCTATCTGAAGAAAGATAGATAATAAAAAGTAATAGAAATATTCAAATGACCTGTTAAATGGGAAATTGTTTTAAAAAGGTAAAATTAACATTCTGAATTTTGGATTTTGTTTACAAGATTTTCTGAGCTTGGGAGGAAATTTCTTGAGCCACAGTATTTTGGCCCCAATCCCTTTCCGTAAAGTGAAAAAGTAGGTAAAAGTAGGTAATACTACCATTCTATTGTCTGTGCATTAGATTTTCAGTTTAAAATGATTAAATAGCTTTTCAGATCGGAGCTTGCCAAGTTTTGCGGGGTGGGGGGCAAGCTGCCCAGGCCAGGGTATTTTCACCCCCGGGGGGCAAGCTGCCCAGGCCAGCATATCTTACCCTTCACCCAAGTCTATCTGAAAAAAGATAGATAATAAAAGGTAATAGAAATATTCAAATGACCTGTTAAATGGGAAATTGTTTTAAAAAGATAAAAATAACAGTCTGAATTTAATTTTGTTTACAAGATTTTCTAAGCTTGGGAGGAAACTTCTTGAGCCACAGTATTTTGGCCCCGATCCCTTTCCGTAAAGTGAAAAAGTAGGTAATACTACCATTCTATTGTCTGTGCATTAGATTTTCAGTTTAAAATGATTGAATAGCTTTTCAGATTGGAGTTTGCCAAGTTTCGCGGGGTGGGGGGCAAGCTGCCCAGGGCAGGGTATCTTCACACCTGAGGGGCAAGTCGCCCAGGCCAGGGTATCTTACCCCCACCCAAGCCTATCTGCAGAAAGATAGGTAATAAAAAGTAATAGAAATATTCAAATGACCTGATAAATGGGAAATTGTTTTAAAAAGATAAAAATAACAGTCTGAATTTAATTTTGTTTACAAGATTTTCTGAGCTTGTGAGCAAACTTCTTGGGCCACAGTAATTTGGCCTCGCAATCCCTTCTTGTAAAGTCAAAAAATAGGTAAAAGCAGGTACTACTACCATTCTATTGTCTGTGCATTAGAATTTCAAGTTTAAAATGATTAAATAGCTTTTCAGATTGGAGTTTGCCAAGTTTCCAGTCGTGGGGGCAAGCTGCCCAGGCAAGGGTATCTTCACCCCTGGGGGACAAGCTGCCCAGGCCAGGGTATCTTGACCCCCTCCCCCATCCCAGCCTATCTGAAAAAAGATAGATAATAAAAAGTAATAGAAATATCTAAATGACCTGTTAAAAGGGAAATTGTTTTAGAAGGATAAAAATAACATTCTGAACTTTAATTTTGTCTACAAGATTTTCTGAGCTTGGGAGCAAACTTCTTAGGCCACAGTAATTTGGCCTCGCAATCCCTTCCCGTAAAGTGAAAAACAGGTAAAAGCAGGTACTACTACCATTCTAATGTCTGAGCATTAGAATTTCAAGTTTAAAATGATTAAATAGCTTTTCAGATAGGAGTTTGCCAAGTTTCCAGGGGTGGGGGGCAAGCTGCACAGGCCAGGGTATCCACCCCTGGGGGGCAAGCTGCCCAGGCCAGGGTATCTTACCCCCTCCCCATGCCCCCCACCCCCACCAGCCTATCTGAAAAAAGATAGATAATAAAAAGTAACAGTAATATCTAAATGGCCAGTTAAATAGGAATTGTTTTAAAAGGATAAAAATAACATTCTGAACTTTAATTTCATTTACAAGATTTTCTGAGCTTGGAAGGATTCTTCTTGGGACACAGTAATTTGGCCTCAATCCCTTCCTGTAAAGTGAAAAAATAGGTAAAAACAGTTACAACTACCAATCTTATGTCTGTGCATTAGAATTTTAAGTTGTAGTAAATGATTAAATAACTTTTCAGATCGGAGTCTGCCGTTTCCAGGGGTGTGGGGCAAGCTGCCCAGGCCAGGGTGTCTTAACCCCTAGGGGGCAAGCTGCTCAGGCCAGGGTATCTTACCCCCACCCCAGCCTATCTGAAAAAAGATAGATAATAAAAAGTAATAGAAATATATAAATGATCTGTTTAAAGGAAAATTGTTTTAGAAGGATAAAAATAACATTCTGAACTTTAATTTTGTCTACAAGATTTTCTGAGCTTGGGAGGAAACTTCTTGAGCCACAGTATTTTGGCCCCAAGCCCTTCCTGTAAAGTGAAAAAAAATAGGTAGAAGCAGGTACTACTACCATTCTAATGTCTTAGCAGTAGAATTTTAAGTTGTAAATAATTAAATAGCTTTTCAGATTGGAGTTTGCCAAGTTTCCAGGGGTGGGGGGCAAGCTGCCCAGGTCAGGGTATCTTCACCCCTGGGGGGCAAGCTGCCCAGGCCAGGGTATCTTACCCCCCACCCCATCCTATCTGAAGAAAAATAGATAATAAAAAGTAATAGAAATATTGAAATGATCTGTTAAATGGGAAATTGTTTTAAAAAGGTAAAAATAACATTCTGAACTTTAATTTCATTTACAAGATTTTCTGAGCTTGGGAGGAAATTTCTTGAGCCACAGTATTATGGCCTCAATCCCTTTCTGTAAAGTGAAAAAGGTAAGTAAAAGCAGGTATTACTACCATTCTAATGTCTGTGCATTAGAATCATAAGTTTAAAATGATTAAATAGGTTTTCAGATTGGAGTTTGCCAAGTTTCCAGGGGTGGGGGGCAAGCTGCCCAGGCCAGGGTATCTTCACCCCCGGGAGGGGCAAGCTGCCCAGGCCAGGGATCTTACCCCCAGCCCCTTCCTGTTAGAAGAAAAAAAGGTTATATCAAATACTAGAAATTCTCTAATGACCTGTTCAGTGGGAAATTCTATTAAAAGTGATAAAATATCTTTCTGGACTGTCTGTGCTAGCACTTCTGAGTCTGGGAGGAAAATGCTTAGGCTACAGTATCTTAGCCCCAACCTCCTCCCATAAAGAGAAAAATAATGAAAAAACATACATTACTACTGTTCTGATAATTGTGTGATATAAATTTGTTATAAAAAAAAATAAATCTCATTTTCAATTGAGTTTCCCAGGTTTTCTGGGGTGGGGGGCAACTTGCTCAGGGCGGGGGGCAAGATACCCCGGGGTATCTTGCCCCCCCCGGGTGGCAAGCTGCCCAGGGGGGGCAAGATAAACTGTTACACCGGTAACTTCAATTTTATTAATTAAGGCTTAACATTTTTCAACCAAACCTATTAAGAACAATTTATTACAACTTCCCATATTATCCAAAATTACAACTTCCCATATTATCCAAAATCATTTTTAATGACCATAGTGCTGTATAATAGGGTCGGGTATGAAAGCCACAGCCGAGCCGAAAAAACCGAGCCTGATATACTATTTTCTTGTATTTGTTCAAACAAGTTCTAAATACTTATTTCTTTTAATCTTATATTACCATTATATGTAAAATGCTGTATTCACAATTAAAATTTATATAGTTACTGGCTTATTTATGACTTTATATCCAATTTTCCATTCAACAGGGGTATGAAAGCCACGACTGTGAAAGGGATATATTTTGGCCTTTTTTGTGAAAAAATGGCGATATTTTATAATCTGAGCATTTGTCAGAGGTTGCAAAAAGATATTTAAAATTACTTTGAATCATTATAACATTCAGAAACTGTTTATGTTTCCCATTATTCTTCTTTTTCATCCAAATAACAAGGATCGGCAGGATCTAAATATAGAACAGAGAAAACTAAATGAAAATAACCAAAACGGAAAGCAAGAGCATCGAAAGCACCTAAACTTAACAATTACACCTAATACGAGTACAATGACCAGCATTAATGGGAAAACTATCAAGTTAGTTATAGATGTGGAGTCAATAAATGACTGTATTATTAGATCACCTGAGCCTTTAGGCCCTTTCAACCGTTTCGGTTATTTTTGTTTAGTTTATGTCTATTCTATTTTTAGATTCTGCCGATCCTCGATACAAATTTTAATTGTGAATATAGCATTTTACATATATGGTAATATAAGATTAAAAGAAATAAGTATCTTGAACTCGTCTGAATAAATACAAGAAAATAATATATCAGGCTCAGCTTTTTCCACTCCGCTCGGCAGCTCGGACGTGGCTTTCTTACCCGACCGTATAATAGCACAAAAATCATCAAGCCAAGACAACATATTTTGGCAATTCCATTAGTGACAAGTCGGTGTATTATTAGGTCCGAGTCATAACAATATCAGTATTGGGTTTTCTACTTTCATTTTAACTGGATGTCAGTCACGTTGCGCATTATGGTCATCTGGAATAAAGCGAATGACTCGATTGCAGAGTGCTTCCACCACCAGAAATAGTTTGAATTTCCACATACTCTGCGCTTTATTTGAACAAATACTATTAGGTATGTCACCGGGTATAGGTATATAACACACTTGTACTGCCTTGCAGTACAAGCCGGCTTTTATAGCGACGTGGTAGAGTGTAGGACTTTGAGTCCAGCGGACCGGGTTTGATCCCCGGTTGGGGAAAAATGTTATTTCCATTTTTTCACCTGTTACATTTGGCGCCCACTGTAAATAACCCACATGTGTACATAAAACTCCTTGAGTCTCATTCCACGTGATTCTCGGATTCAGGGACGAATTTCAAGTTGGAGGGGGAGATTGTTTGTGTTGAGGTTTTACGGCCCAGTCAACCCAATGGGGTCATGTCGAGCGCGGTCAGTTTACCTAACCACACATTTACTGGGCAGGCATAGTCCTCTAAGCGGTTAACCAGTATTGTGCACATTCGTTGGCCAGAAACTGACAACTGCCCTTCTTGAGTCAGCGGAAGGGAGAGAATGAGGGTAGAAAATATTTCATGGTCAATCTCCACGAAAGAATGTTGCCGACCTCGACGGGGGTTGAACCCACGACCTCCTGGTCTACAGTCGGACAGCGCATCCAAATGAGCCACCGAGGCCGGCTGGAGGGGGAGACTGTCACCGGGTATAGGTATATAACGCACTTGTACTGCCTTGCGGTACAAGCCAGCTTTTAAAGCGACTTGGTAGAGTGTAGGACTTTGAGTCCAGCGGACAGGGTTCGATCCCCGGTTGGGGAAAAATGTTATTTCCATTTTTTTCACCTGTTACAGGTATAAATCAAAATTTTCTCAAAAATCCTACCAAATGCCGAGCTAAAAATAATAACAAACTCATAATTTGGTCACGTGGATCCCTCCACACTGGGATTGTACACAGAGGTTATGGGCCTTTAACTGAACTGTAACGAAAAAATTGTGGTGCGAACCGCGAAAAGGACAAACAAGTAAATTTGTTGTCATTTCTTCCCGCATTTTTCTCGCTATGTTACACAGAAATGAGAATATATATTTTATATGTATGTCAAATCGGATTTTGCCGATACAATTTCTTATTGTGATGGGGCTACCTAAATATTAAACTTGTCATATATTTCCGCGGTTCAAAATGGAATCTCCAGGACGTGCTTGATTTGCGTGCTTGATTCAACCAGCAGTCGTGTGGGTAAATTACCGTGTCACGGGTCGGGTATGAAAGCCACGGCCGAGCTGCCGAGCCGAGCCGAAAAAGCCGAGCCTGCCATAATGTTTTCTTTTATTTGTTCAAACGAGTTTAAGATACTTATTTCTTTTAATCTTATATAACAATATATATAAAATGCTGTATTCAAAATTAAAATTTGTACAATCATTTGCTTATTTATGAATTTTCCATTCAATTTTCGGCTCGGCTCGGCAGCTCGGTCGTGGCTTTCATACCCGACCCATGCCACGCAGTAACTAGACCGACTCTATTTGGTTCTGCACCTGTTTTTGTTATTTTTTCTTTCACTTCATCACACTTCACTGTTTTGGTGCGGAAACGACTGTTTAACTCTAGCCAAGCATTATTCTATAAATCAGATATCTGATTTCTGTATATGTATCTGTATAATACGTTGAAGTAACCAACCCTGGCTTTTATTCAACGGGGGAGAAGTGCGCTTAATTTAGTCTCTTTTAGAAATAAGTATCCTGAATGTTTCCACGGAATTACAATTCACTGTAGATTCACTGAGGATATTCCAGTCATAAACTGTCCTAACAAAGAAGGAGCTTCTAAACTGGTCCGATTTAGCTGTTATTGGTTTGAAGCACTGAGTGTTGTTACACACAGATTTCTCAACAATGTTTTTCTTTACAAAATCTTCAAACTGCTTTGCCCGGATGGTACGCTTAGGTCTTTGAGCCCTTAAAAAGTGTTCGATATTGATAGCTGGCATGTGCCCTTTCACCGCCTTGCACACGAACGTCAGCCTCTGTTGGCGTCGTCTCTCTTCTAATGATGGCAGGTTTAGGTCTGAGAGCATGTTGGTGACACATCGATCTTGGAGGGACTTATAGTCTCCTGTGATGTATCTGGCTACAGATCTTTGGACTCTCTCTAGTCTGTCGATGTCATTCTTGAGGTAGGGGTCCCAGACAACACTCCCATACTCCAACTTCGAGCGGACTAGAGCGAGGTAGGCATTCTTCCTGCAGGGCAGCGGGCAGTGACGCAGGTTCCTTCTGAGGAAGCCAAGAGTGGAGTTGGCTTTCTTGCTGATGTTGTTTATGTGTGTATTCCATTTCAGATCCTCCGAAAAGGTAATTCCTAAATATGGTTTGTCCTGGACCTGTTTCAAGATATGGTCATCAATGGTGTAGAAGTGGCTTGACTTTTCTTTAGTACTCAGTAGGAAGCACTTATTGGCGCTGAACGTCATACCTCAATCCATGGCCCATTTAAATGTATCAGGTATCTTATTCTGATTCGTCGTTCGTTTACGGATTTATGAGATTGATTTATGGCTTGGGTACCATGACCCCAACTACATATAATATACAAGAAAACATTGATGCAAAACATCAATACGCCGGGAAACTAATATCTGTCATGCATTACCTAACTACGTATAGATCGTAGTATAGCGAAAAAATGTTATAATTTATGAAAGGTTGTTATTATATAAATTATCGCAATACTCAACGATAAAAACATAGACATTATCAGAGCTATGTAAAAAAAAATCAACTATGATCGTCTGTTTTCTTGCCCGCATACATAATTACATGTCGCCATCCATAGCCTGGGTCGAACATACTATATCCGAAATCATCTATGTAGCAGTGTTTCTTTCTTTTCTCCACTCATAACGTTTCCTTTCGGTCCAAATCTTTCCATGCTTGAATATCAAATTAAACTGTATTATTAAACCAGCTTATAATCCGTTCGATTTGAAAATGCATATTTCCAATCGTAAACAAAGAAATATATCTTTTGTTTCTTCTTCGTAGTACGACGAATAAAACGAAATGAAAAAATCAAACGTGTACGAATATTGACAGCAACAAGCTCATTTCAGGTCGAATGGTCAAATTGGGGCTTCTACGGGAAAACTGCTCATTTCTCTTTTAAATGAGCAAAACCCACATTGCGACATTCATTCTACACAGTACTTCCCATTTTTTTTATTTCACTATGTTACCAATAGCACAGTTCTCTGCTGCAAAAGTGTGACTTTGAATAATAATAATAATTAAAAAAGTGGTGGTGGTGGTGGTGGTGGTGGGGGGGGGGGGGTGAATAGTTATATATAACCTCACTAAGAACCCCATAAAACTGGAAGAAAACCGATGTTTTCAAATGCATACACATTTTACAAAAAACAACTTCAAATAGATACGCCGGGCTCCAGCCCGACGTAAATAAAATATCTGATATATTATATGAGATATATGAATGCAATATCTTAAATGTCAGTTAAGATATCTTATATGCTATATAAGATATCTTATATGTTTTTATAAGATATCTTAATAGACATGAAACGACTGTTTAACTCTGGACAAGCAGTGGCCTGTATGACAAGCCGTTTTACTATTTATTCTATAAATCAGATATCTGATTTAAATATATCAGGTATCTTATATAATATATAAGATGTCTGATATATTATTTGAGATATATAAATGCGATATCTTAAATGTCAATTAAGATATCTTATATGATATATAAGATATCATATGCTATATAAGATATCTTAATAGACATATAAGATATCTTATATGCTGTTTAAGATATCTGGTATGCTATATAAGATATCTTATATAGGTTATAAGATACCCTTTACTAAAACGATACCTCATTTAATCAATTAAATAAGTTCTCATTTAGTATATCAGATACCTATATTAATATATAAGATATCTTATTAAACAAATAAGATATCTTATATGGTAAATAAGATATCTTATCTGTGGAATCAAATAAGATATATAATATGATATATCAGATATCTAATATATGATACAAGATATCTGAATTAGTATATCAGATATCTCATATCCTATATTAGATATCTTGTGTCCTATATTAGATATCTGATATATACTATTAAAAAGACGTTAAAAAAGGATAATTGAAACAACTTTGTCCAGTGCTTAGTTCGAATCTTCTCTGATACGTAGGTGTATTTTAGTATAAAAGAAAAACACCACTTATAATGCCATATAGAAGACTTTAATTCTGATATAGTTCAGGGTAGCACAATTTCGAAGGCTTTGGGTTCTTTTTTGAAGCCACGCTTGACAAACAGCGTAGTTAAAATGCAGAGAAAGGAATATATTTTAGGATTCTTTCCCCAGTCATTTGTTCGAGCATCACCACCATCTCAAGATTCTAATTCCTCCCCAGTCCCGTCCCAACAAGAAAGAAGTAAACATATTCACATGGGGTGAGTAGTATTTGCAGACCGAATCATGTAGACCTTTGGACCATGGACCGGTCAGCAGTGGACCAAAAGGGTATTTTCTGCAGACCATTTAATTTGCAGACCATGTTTTATCAATACTAATAAGCAATATATTTATTATGGTATATGGGAACAAACAAAATGAAAATGTGTGAAGCTAGTTTATGTAAACTTTTACCGCACATTTCATTGTTTTGAAACTTGACATTTGAACGATTTTCAAAGACAGTAGTGAATTTTCAAAAATAAAAAAAAAAATCAAATAAGCATAAAAATCTGTCAAGCGGTCAAATTCAGAGGAATTATTAAATTTGGGTGAGAAACAACAATAAAGTACTATGTAAACTGAAAGTTACCGGTATTTTTGTATTGCAATTGGACTTTTATTCGATTGTGCATTAATTACTCTGATTATTTAGATACAGCTACTGTTATGTAATGCTTTCAATATCCCTGATAAAAAGAAGAGCCAGATGTGCTGTATATATTCTCAAATATGTCAACACAACTGACAGTGGTAAGCCAGAATCAGTGCATGTAGAATTCTTAAATATATGATAATAAATAAAAAATAAATAAATAAATAGTATGAAGCATTATGGAAGAGTTAAGAAGGACAAAATGGACAGCAAATTGACCAGAAAATAATATAGACTCACAGTACTTCATCTATGTAGTGGTTTTAAAGGTGACTTCCTACGTTATATTGGTTACCGAAACTTCATAAACGACCTTATAAAGTACATTTCATTGCTGAGTTCACGTACGACTACTGATTTGTCCTAACCGCTAACTTCATGCCTTACTGCTGTTAAAAACATTGGATTAGATACTATGATACTGTTTACGAAAGGGACGGAATTAACTCTTTTTTTTGGTCAATTAAAAATTCCATGAAGCTCTCAATAAATTTAAATCTAAAAACTCTAAGGCTTCTAAATTGTCTACATATGATTTTTCGACACTGTATACTACGTTACCTCATCATATTATAAAGGATAAACTTATTTTGATTAAATTAACCGAACGTTTATTCGGGAGAATACCCAATTTTTGGCTTGCAACGAAGAATTTGCTTTTTTCACTTCCGATGTATACAATAATTACAATTTATGGTCTTGTCAAAAAGTCTGTGATGCCCTTGTTTATCTTTTGGATAATATTTTTATTAGATTTGGAACTAAACTTTATAGGCAAACTATTGGTATTCCGATGGGAACTAATTGTGCTCCTCTTGTTGCAGATTTGTTTCGTTTTTGTTATGAGAGAGATTTCATGAAGTCTCTCTCACGGGAAAGCAGGCTGACATTATTGAGGCTTTCAATTCAACTTGGATACCTTGATGATTTATTAAATATTGACAATATTTACTTTGATCAAATGGTGGACCGCATATACCCCACAGAACTCCAATTAAATAGAGCCAATTCTTCCGATACCGAGGCACCTTTTCTTGAATTTGAATCTATGTATACCAAAATTTATGATAAACGGGACGATTTTGATTTTGATATAGTCAATTTCCCTTTTCTGGATGGCGATGTCCCCGGGCGTACCTCATATGGGGTATACATATCTAAACTTATTAGATTCGCCAAATCTTAGTGACTTTAACTGCCGTAATAAAGCCCTTACTGCCAAACGTCTTAGGCAGGGCTATCGTTATTTTAAACTTCATAACATAAGGCATTTTCGAAATTTTATCGCAGACACAGTGCCTTGGTAGAAAAATATAGCGTCAGTCTGAAAACACTTCTGCAACAAAGTATATCGGAACTAGAATTTTACGGTGACTTAGTGTACAGATTTAGAAAAATTGTGAAAAATCTAACTTTTCGGAGCAATTCAGAAAAGTAATTAACCGTTACAAAAGAATTGGCTATAGCTGGATATTATGCGACAGACTGCATGCCTAGTTGTCAACCCAATCATTGTTGATGGCTATGATTCACTCTTTAATTGCACGACGGCGGTTCGGGCCTCAGATTCAATGACGGCCTCTTCGTAAAACTTTAACCAGTGGGTTGGGGCTTAACGATATGTCTTTGGCTTGGCCCGCCGTGATTCAACTATTGGTTTTCATTTACTCTGGCATACAGTAAAATTAGCCACGAGTACTCGTCTTTATTTATCATTGTGATTAATATTTTTTTTATGATTTCGCTTTGATACATTGAGTTGGAAGCCTTTATGCGAACCGAAGTTTTATGTATTTCTGTATTAAGAGTAGCATCGGGACCCAGGGTGAAGTTAGATAGCTGTAAAAGTGCTGTAAACCCCACGCCCCCACCCCGGTGGTTTATTCTACTGACCGTCCGTTTGTTCGATTTGCGCTTGTTTCCTCTTCCTCTTGGTGTCTTGGAAGGGCTGCGTTTTGTGATTGTGGCACTCCCTGGACTTTTCTATTACCTTTTTTTTTTTTTTTTTTTTTTTTGGTTTTAATACGTTCTTTCCTGGTCTTGAATAGTTCTTTTTTTACCTTTTCATAATGTTTCTCAGTTGTCAAATACATTAACGCTTAGCATGCTGGGTAATAAAAAAAAATCAGCAGACAACCTTTTAACCTTACAACTGCAACAGACGACATTACCAAATATTCTTCATTATCATTACTTTTCAGATAAAATAAATTTGGATATTTTATGTCCACTTACTTTCTCTGCAAACAAAAATAATAATAACAATAAATACTACTACCACTACTACTACTACTACTACTACTACTACTAAAATGGGATGCCGTTTGCTACGAATTTTATTTTTCACTTCAATGGTTAAATAATAATAATCAATAATTATCTTCAATTATTATAATTGTGGTATGAGCCAGCGCATGACAAAACCTACAAAAAGGCTTGTGCTACCAGCGAAGACTCAGATCAGCCTGCGCATGTGTGCTTTCTGAACAGTCTTTGCTGATCGCATGTGCCTTCTAGCGCCTCAAGGCTATTCAAAGATAGATAAACAAGAGCCCTTGCCATACTTGGTGACTGTACAGACTGATCTGAGTCTTTGCTAGTCACACAAGTCTTAATGTAGGTTTTGTCCTGTGTTGGCATTCTACGTAAATCTACATCGGGCCGTCATCGGCCCGTCAGCTACCCTGACGGGCCGATGACGGCCCGATATAGATTTACATAGAATGCTGACTGGGTATATAAATGCATGCGTGAAATGTCAAACACATTTTTTGGGGGTGAAAATTTTAGCCCTTAATTAACAAACAAAGAAATACTCGTAGTAGATTTTTTTCTTTTTTTTTCAGATGCAATGTTATGAAATTTCAAGATAATTGCCTGCTTAGCAAAGAGACAGTTTGCATGAAATGTCAAAACATGTTTTCTGAGAAAAAAAAGTTTAACCCTTGAAGTGCAAAACAAAATTCGTAGCAGACGGCATTCTATTTTATTATTATTATTTATTGTTATTATTATTTTTGTTTCAGAGAAATAAATGGACATGAAATATAATTTATTTTGTCTGAAAAATGATGATAATGAAGAATATTTGGCAATGTTGTCTGCTGCAGCTGTGGTTGGCATTTTAAGGTTAAAATGTTTTCTGCTGATTTCTTTTTTAACCCAGCGTGCTAAGTATTAATGTATTTGACAATTGAGAGGCATTATGAAAAGGTAAAAAAAAGAACTATTCCAGACAGGGAAACACGTTTTAAACCCTTTTAAAGTCAACACAATGTAGATGAAGTACTGTATGCACAGGTACATGCTCAGACTATGATCAATATGTAAATCGGAGTGGTCTTATCTGAATCTAAAAAGTTGCTCAAATACATGTAATGAATGGTTCATACACATAACAAATGGTCATTTTCTATTTACAGAAACCACAATATATGTCTTTGTGGAGAAACAAGAAAAAACAAACCTTATTTGGAGATATATGCATTATATGAGTCTATATTATCTTCTGGTAAGTTTGCCGTCCATTTTGTCATTCTTAAATCTTCCATAATGCTTCAGACTATTTATTTATTTATTTAGTTAGTTTTTATTATCATTTATTTATCTTAAGGATTCTACATGCACTGATTCTGGATTATCACTTCAGTTGTGTTGACATATTTGAGAGTATATATAGCACATCTGGCGGGATATTGACAGCATTATATCCCAGCTAGCATTCTACGTAAATCTACATCGGGCCGTCATCGGCCCGTCAGCTACCCTGACGGGCCGATGACGGCCCGATATAGATTTACGTAGAATGCTGACTGGGATAACAGTAGCTGTATTTAAATAATCAGAGTAATTAATGCACTATCGAATAAAAATCCAATTGCAATCCCAGTCAGCATTCTACGTAAATCTATATCGGGCCGTCATCGGCCCGTCAGGGTAGCTGACGGGCCGATGACGGCCCGATGTAGATTTACGTAGAATGCTTGCTGGGAATACACAAATACCGATAACTTTCTTTTTACACAGTACGTTATCAGTGTTTCTCACCCAAATTCAATAATTCATTTCAATTTGACCACTTGACAGATTTTTATGCTAATTTATTTATTTATTTTTTTTTTAATTTGAAAATTCACTACTGAATTTGAAAATCGTTCAAATGTCAAGTTTCAAAACAACGAAATGTGCGATAAAAGTTTACATAAATTAGCTTCACACATTTTCATTTTGTTTGTTTCCATATACCATAATAAATATTATTACTTATTGGTATTGATAAAACCTGGTCTGCAAGGTAAATAGTCTACAGAAAATACCCTTTTGGTCCACTGCTGACTGGTCTACGATCCAAAGGTCTGCATGATTCGGTCTGCAAATAACACTCACCCGTTAACATGTCTAAAGAAATACAGAAATGAAGCTAATAACTGCACTATAATGTCCGCACGTTACGCTTCGGTCTGTACCGTTACATGGTAGATGCGAACGGTACGGAATGTAACGGTATGGACAATTTCATATTTTATCAGTAAAATAACATATTTTATTATATAATCTAAAAATTGGCTGAGAGCTGTTTTCTGCCCAGTGAATATATCTGATGTTCACTGGCTTGCGCACGCCTTCCAGTGAATATCAGTTTCTGAAATTAGATATCAGCTTTAAGTGACATCGCTAGATCTAGTAGTGACGCCGACGTCTACGCGCGCTTTTTATATTTATGGGGTCTGGCGTTGACTGTTATTGCCACAGTTATCAAGAGAAAAGGCAAACTATATAATAAAACAATTATTTACCATTGAGGTATTGGATATGACGTTGATATCCACCATTGAATACTAATATTGATATTGGCTATTAACTCGGTCAGTATTGGTATTCAATAGTCAATAATTGTATAATATTACATATCTCATGGATAATGACCGAGAATTCCGGGGAAAATATAGTTGGAATTTCTTACTGGATAATATTTCCTTGTGTAAAACCATCCATGCATAAATGACGTCATGTTATAGCATTATATGACGTCATGTAACGTATGTTTGAAGCAAAATATGACGTCATTTAAGTAAGTAGAATAACTAAAAAGTTTTTAAGGTATATGTAGTATAAAATTTAGTCCACAGTTGTTTTAAAATATGGGAAATAATTCCCACAGGCATTGAAAGTCCCGAAAAACCTCTGAAGCACTCGGTTTAAATCGGACTTTCAATGCCCGAGGGAAATATTTCCCGTATTTCAAAACAACTGTGGACTAATCTTTATTTCGCGACAGAGAAGTCGTGTCCGTTGATCTAGAATCCAAATGAATTGTCTTACTTAAGTCACCTGTTCCTTTGGGGAATTATTACAATGAATAACAAGATTCAATTTAGCTGTTTTATTACACAATTTCTTAGTTTATTTCTTTACACATTTTTATGACATGGTTTTCAAATACAGTTTCCAACAACAGTTAATTTATTTCCACTTTAAAGTTTCAGATTTAATTTAGGATGATAAATATCTAAATAGGTATTACCAGAACAAGCCCAAAGATTCAACTGATGTTTCCATCAACTCCAGACTAACATGTGGCACCAGGCGTCTGTCAAAATATTTTCTTACAACCAATTAGAATTTCTTTTATGGGAGCATGTGGTCAGATAAAATATCAGGACTGATTATCATGGCATGAGAATATTTATAGTAAATATCAAATTGAAATACTGCAGACTTTGAAATGAATTATATGTCAATATATCACATTAATTATTACATGTTTAACAAGAGGACTAGGTGTTCCTTAACGTTCACCTGTGCTGAAAAGTAGGTCAAGATCATTCCATGTCCAACCTAATCTGCAAGTTTCATGAAGATCCAATCAAAACTGAATGAGTTATGCTATTGAAAAAGTCAAACAGAGGCTTTTCAGCAATCAAGAGGCTGTAACTAAGAATTATGATCCGATCTGGCCATGACCACTTTATCTGCAAGTTTCAGGAAGATCCAATCAAAACTGAACAAGTTACGCTGATGACAAAGTCAAACAGAGGCTTGATCAGCAATCAAGGGGACATAACTCTAAGACTAATAATTCGATCTGGCCAGTTTTCAAACTTTTTCGAGATTTCGTCCATGTCCACCTGATGTGCAAGTTTCAGGAACATCCAATCAAAACTGAAGGAATTATGGTGATGGCAAGCATTTTACCATTGTAAGTCTATGGGACCTTGTGGTTGCCATAGCAACAAAAGTTTTACTGGATTTCAATGAAAAGCTTATGACATCGATGCCCCACCAGAGGCATGCTTTAGATGTGAAATCATTGATCAGCCCGCAGACTGGGGAGATATAACTGGTCAAAGGCGTGGACGGACGACGGATTGCCTACCATCCTATAAGCTCCCCTGGAGCCTTCGGCCCAGGTGAGCTAAAATGTGATTTCCATGTAACATTGATTTAAAATAAATTGTACGGTACATACATAAAGGTATGCCAGGTATAGATTACTTAGAGATTAAATTTCTCCTCTGTAGCCATCTTCCTCTGCCGATATGACCATCTTCCGCCATCAGAAATGACATCATAAAAAGTTAAACACGCGGGAAATTATTGTGCTTATTTGTTCAGCAGCTTTATAAAAATAAACGAAAAAAAAAAAAAAAAAAGAAAAAAAAAAAAAAAAAAAAAGAAAAACGACAAAACACAAAACAAAACAAAACAAACAAACAAACAAAAAACAACAACAAAAACAAACAAACAAAAACAAACAAACAAAAAAAAAACAACAAAAAAACTTGTAACGGTATGGGCATTGAGTCTAGGGACGAACGGCCTTTCACCATGATATTTTGGTAAGATTATGGACATTTAAGAAAAAAGTTGATTTTATTCAACACAATGATTTTCATATAAAACATTTTACGGGATTAAATTTACACCGGACACGCAGTTAAATATTCACCCATGAAATTTACTTCTGTATTGTAAAAATATAATACTATTGACAAAAAGCTAAAATTTTGAGGTAATATTTAAAAAAAAAAGTACAAAAATCAGCAGTTTTCATTCAAACATCAATTTTTACCCCAAAACTGCCTATAATGTTTTCTGAATGGAACAGCAATTTCTGTTATAATACATAGTAACCATACAGTACAAATTAAAAATTCAAAAAGCGCATTAATCTAAAAAACAACAACAGAAATTTGGGATTTTATTCGAAATTATAGGGTCTTCACCCAAACATGACAGCTTTTCAGCTTTTTTCTTTCATGCACAGTCCTGTTCCGTTATCAGCATATTTTCCCCGTCACTAACAATAAAAAAATGGTGGGGTGGGGGAGGGGAGGGGGTAGGGGCGGGGGGCTTCGTGTAGGGTAAACTTATTTTTTTCAGGGTTGGTGCTACGAGGTTTAATGCAAAACCTTTTTATCGTAACTACGTACGAGGGGCGATCGGAAAATATCCGGACTTTTCTGACATGCTCCTGTCTTTCCACGTGCAGCTACCTACGCATATAATACATGAGCGAAAACAACATTTTATAGCTTATAAACCGGTCTCTTTATTTTCGATGAGAAAAGTGTGTACACGAAGTTCTGAGTCTTTAAACAAAGTTGGTGTTAGGGCCGCCATGGACTCTAAGCTGGAGGAACAGAGATCTGTAATAAAATCCATGTTTTTAGAGGGTGAAAAACCTTGCCACATTTTTCAAAGTTGTAGACAAGTTTTTCTAAAGTAAATAAGAAAACTCAGGAACTAATACAATCAGATCCACATCAAGCCCCCAACACCAAAGGGAAAGACAGACAAATACAATAAAGCAGCCACAAAATGAACAGACAACGAGCAGAGTTGGCAACTCTTTCCCAAAAAGGTGGGAACTCTGTTACCCAAACTTAACTAAATATATAATCAACTTACATAATTATTAAAAGAAAAATATAACAAAGTGAAAGGGGGAGAGGGAGTGGAGGTTTAAACTAGTTTTATGGGATCCCAACCCTCGCCCTCAGCTTCCGCAGCGGTAAAATTATACAGTCGACTCTCGTTATCTCGAATTTCAAGGGACTCTCTGAAATACTTCGAGATATTTTGACATATCAAAATTGCAGAATCGAGGAAAAAATAAATAGAACAATCACATTTAACAAATGTATATGTAATTTTGTAAAGTTAGATATATTGAAAATATTGTGGAAAAGAGGAGAAATTGCTCCTGAGGAGCAATTTCTCCTCTTTTCCACAATATTTTACCTGTTGTTAGATTTTCAGGTTTAAGCAGGGACCAGATTATCACTTCGAGATAAGTGGTTATTCGAGATAAGCGAAGTCGAGATAACGAGAGTCAACTGTATTTGTTCGGTCCGTGTTGAGGTTTTCTAACTCATCAATGAATCATTAAGGGCAACAGATAAATCACAGATAAAGCCTATAATAAAGCAAAGATGAGGACTCAAAAGAAACAACGTGTTGAGATATTTGGAGATCCATGGGTTGTCAAAAACACCACTGGAACACTGGAAGCCTGCATATCCCATTCAACCTTTTATAGCTTGGTTTCACAGTTTAGGGAGGACAGGACAAGCATGAGGGACAAGCCTAGGCCAGGGAGGCCCGCTTAGGCATGAATCCTTATAATGGTGGCGAATGTTGAGGTTTTTGTCAACAAAGATCGCAGAGTGACATTGCAGGAGGTAGCTAACCAATTTAGCATCGGTAAAGCGTCGGCACGTCAGATTTTACACGAAACAAAAATAGGTATGAGCAAGGTTAGCCGACAGAAGATCAAAATGGACCCAGGGTGATAATAGCAAAAGAACATTTGGGGCGTTTTAACCATGATGAAAATAAGTTTTTGAACTGTTATGTCATTTGAAATGAAATGTGGGTTCATTATGCTGAACCTGAAACAAAAGCTCAGTCAAAGCAGTGGGAAAGAGCTGGTTCCCCATTTCCCAAGAAGTTCAGGCTGTCTCCATCTGCTGGCAAAGTGCTTTTTGGGATTCGCGTGGAATAATACTGGCTCATTTCATGCCAAAAGGTCAAACTGTGACTGCTACATATAATTCAGTAGTACAGTCGACTCTCGTTATCTCGACTTCGCTTATCTCGGATAACCGCTTATCTCGAAGTGAAAATCTGGTCCCTGTTTTATCATGGAAATATAACAGCAGGTATCAAAATATTGTGGAAAAGAGAAATTGCTCATTTCTCCTCTTTTCCGCAATATTTGAATATATGTCTAACTTAAGGAGTCAAATGGCATATTTATTTTTTAAAGTGTGGTTGTTCGATTTATTGTTTTCCTCAGTTCCGCAAAGCTGATATGTCTCGAAATCTTTCAGAGAGTCCCTTGGGCCTCGAGATAACGAGAGTCGACTGTAATTTTGAAAAAAAAAAATAAAAAAAAAAAAAAAAATAAATAAAAAAAATAAAAAATATAAAACATTGCGTCCCTGGCCAGCCTTGAAAATGTCCTTTTGCATGACAATACGCACTCTCATACTGCCTCATTTACAGTGAAACTTATCAACAGCTCCTTCAAATGACAATTGTTGCCCCGTCCTCCGTCCAGCCCAGACCTTGCTCCTGCGACTTTTATCTGTTTCAAGACCTGAAAAACGGCTTGCTGGAAAAAAATATGAGACGAGGGCGGCTTTGATTTCCGCTGTAAATCAGTGCCTCAGCAGTAGGTCCACTTGTGTATAAACGTAGGTTGGGAATACTTTGAAAAAAAAAAAGAAATGTAAAATATTTAACGGCTTTTGAGAAAGAGCAAAAAAGGTCGGATATTTTCCGACCGCCCCTCATATGTACAAAAATGCGTTCTATTCATCGTTTTTTTTTTTTTTTTTGTTGTTGTTTTAAACACATTGAATGTCACTTTTTCCCATAGTGAAAATGGCTGCAAATTATGCAAAAATCGTCAGGATAGGTAGACTGGAGGCAAGCTTTCAATAAGTTCCACTTGTTCAAATTTTCTGACATGTTCACAATCTTGTTGGGAAACATCACCAGTTAAAATCAATAACAAATATTTTCTTAGATACATATTCCAAAACAATGATCTCTTTACTATAGAAAGCATGCATACACTGTTAAAAGATCCCGTAATTACGCATGGTAGTGTAGTACAGGGCAAGGTAGGCATTACGAAAACACGCCTATATAATTTTGGCCCCCTTAAACCCCACTTTTATACAGTAAAACTGGGTTTTACAGGGGTATACATTAATTTCCTCGACGAGGCGGTTCTAACGAATACCCACAATTTATGTTTTGAGCAGAAATATAAAAAAATTATCAGAATTTTTTATCTGAAAGTTTTCATGTTTTGGTAGTAAAATTCTCAGTATATTTTAATAGGCGTGTTTTCGTGATGTAACGTATAGGACATAGAAGGGATGTGAGCTAACGTGCCGTATCTTCAGATTACACATCCTTGCCCCATCCTACGAAATAGATCCTGCAAAAGTTCTACGGGACCCACAAAAAATTACGGTAAAAGCGCTGGCAGCCAGTTGCCAGTAATTACCGTTAAATCCACTGGAATTTTTACAGTGTAGGTCAGACCCAGTTTAGGCCGTAAATTTGATTTTATGGTAAATACTTGAGAAACAAAGCACCGAAACAGGAAAGACAAATAGTTTCTGATACATGTAAGTTATGTTCAATCACATTACAAAAACACGCCTGTTCAAATATGTAGAAAATTTCCCCTCCAAAAACTAAAAAATTTCAGATAAAAGAACTCTGATATTTTTCATATTTGTGCTCAAAACACAGATTGTGGTACTCATTAGAATCGCCTCCGCGAGGTGTTTCTTATGAGTACCCACAATCTATGTTTTTGAGCAGAAATAAGAAAAATAATGTATACCCCTGTAAACCCCAGTTTTACTATATAAAAGTGGGGTTTAAGGGGGTCAAAATTATATAGGCGTGTTTTCGTGATGAGACAAAACCTTTTCCATTAGTAGTACCTCGTAAAGTAAAATGTCAAGTCAAAAACGTCTTTCCAAAAGTGATGTCGAAAGGACAGCAAGGTAAATACCGTACTATGAACAGTGTATGAATTTCATACAACGCGGCTGTTGAAAATCCGTCACATTTGGTCCATACAAGCTCTTATTGACCGGCGCGGGAATCGCGCCGGTCACTTAAAAATCCAGCTATATTAAGTGACCGGCGCGATTCCCGCGCCGGTCACTTAATATAGCTGGATTTTTACATATGGAAGACTGTTCAATATTAGCTCATTAAGGACTTTTTATATTTGCCAGGATCGTCGGTGTGTGACGATCCCGGCAAATATAAAAAAAATCTTGTAACAAACTGTGTTATAAACAGATTAATGTCTATTTTATTTTCATTTCAATCAAGAAATTTCATAAAGCTTAATAAAAGCAAACATACAAGAATCTCATTGTTGTTCTTTTTTACCTGTTACATTGAAAATTTATTAAACTTTAGTATACCCTTGTCCCATATCTCTATGTAAACATGAACAAAATTTGCGCCGGTACTTACGCGTTTACGTCTAAATATTTTTTGTTTTATTACTATCCATGAACAAATGCAAACATGGTTAACTCTTTCACCCCTAAGTCTCTGAAATGAACTCTTCCATCTCTGAATTTAGACACATTCATTGTTGAAAATTAGGGTTTGAGTCAAAAGACAATAACAGAAAGGCAAACAATGTAGATCCTGATAAGACGAGCCGTCTCATCTGGATCTGCACTGTTTTCAAAGGTGTCTGCACTGTAAAAAATCCCTTAGATTTGACGGTAAATACTGACAACTGGCTGCCAACGCCTTTACCGTAAATTGTTTCATGGGCCCGTAGAACTTTCGCAGGAATTTCCTCGTAGGATGGGGTAAGAATGTGTAAGCTTAAGATACGGTGCGTTAGCTCACATCCCTACTATGTACTATACGTTACCTATACACTGCCCTACCATGCGTAATTATTATTGTAAATAATCTAAAGGCGCCCCTAAAATTTACGGTACATGTACATGTACTGGCAGCCGGTTGCCAGTATTTATCGTAAAATCTACGGGATCTTTTTACAGTGTGTATTGATCTTTAGAGATGAGAGGGTTTAATTGATACCTGTAATTAATTGTAAATGCAACAGCTGCTTTAACCCATTGTAGTCTGAAGACCCCTGAAAAGGTGATTGACAAACAGTGCAGACCAGATCAGACGCCGCAGAACGCGGCGTCTGATCAGGATCTCCACTGTTTGCAAACAGTTTAGCCATTTTCTCTAGGAATATCTAAATCTCACAGCCAGAAACACCTAAAATTGAAATTGGACTCTTCCAATATATAGTGTAGGGGAGTCTATTCAGTCTACAATGGGTTAAAATCAGACAAGAAACGGTCTTTATGCATCGTATGAGCCGTAAGGGGTGAAAATGTACCATACGACGTGTGCCCAGGCATTACGAAAACATCCCTATACAAATATATTAAAAATTTCAGCACCAAAAAATTGAAAATTTTCAGATAAAACAATCTGATATTTTTCCTATTTCTGCTCAAAACATAGATTGTGGGTACTCGTTAGAACCGCCTCAGCGAGGCGATTCTAACGAGTGCCCACAATCTATGTTTTTGAGCAGAAATAAGAAAAATAATGTATACCCCTGTAAACCCCAGTTTTACTATATAAAAGTGGAGTTTAAGGGGGTCAACATTATATCGGTATGTTTTCGTGATGGAACATTCCGATTAGTCACCACGTCTGCGCAGTGTGATTAAAGTCTTCGTTGCCCACCTAAAAGGTCTTGACACCTTGGGCAGATTCAGCAGACGACAAATGGATTATATTCTTCTTTTCTTGACAGAAAATAGGATTTGACATCTCATGCAAACTGTCTCCCTTTGGAGACAGTTTGCATGTAATGTCAAAGACTATTTTCTGAGAAAAATAAGTAAAATATTTCAATAACGTCGTTTTGCTGAAATTTAACAACCATGCTAAGTGTTAACACAAGAGACTCGGGCGAGGATACTGAACGCATAGTGAATGTGTTGATCTGAGTCATGTCATAAGACGCATGCTGTGGCATGTATAGAAATTGCACAGATAAGCCGGTTTAAACATGCTTCACGACCGCTTAAGATCTTGAAAAATAACTCAAATTTGATTGGACCATGTGACCGGCTTTTACAAGAAGATATCACACTCCTGCACAAAATTTCACGGACATTTCACGAAACATCCCAGTCAAATATGGCTATTAAAAACAGTATAAAAAACAAACAAACCACATTTCAGGGGAATGGAGACTCTTGCAGCGGAGGCATCTCTGCTCAAACTAGTTTGCCTCCCTTCTGTAAAAGGTCTACTTAAAATGGAAATACATTGTTCCCTTCACATGTGGGACCCATTACGAAAACACACCTTTTCAAATATATTGAGAATTTTACCACCAAAAAATGACAACTTTCAGATGAAAAATTTTGGTAGTTTTCATATTTCTGCTCATAACATAGATTGTGGTACTCGTAAGAACCGCCTCACCGAGGCGGTCCTAACGAGTACCCACAATCTATGTTTTTGAGCAGAAATAAGAAAAATAAGGTATAACTCTGTAAACCCCAGTTTTACTATATAAAAGTGGGGTTTAAGGGGGTCAAAATTATATAGCCATGTTTTCGTGATGAGTTTCCCTTACAGATTCGATTGATATGCGGGATAGCAAACAGGAAGTCACATGAGTTTTCTCCCTTCGATCTTCCATCAAATAATGCTATGTTGAGTGTACTTTTAAAACCGCATCGATGAGGCGATTCTAATGAGTACATGTAAAACATACATTTTCATGATAAAATAAGAGAATGTCCCGAAAATATCCCTAAATATTTGTTATGTTGAGCTATCGGAAGAATTTCCTAGGGATTCAAAAACGAGTTCGAAGCAGCCACGGTAAACGAGTCATCGGTGTTCGAGTCATTGAAGTACATTGTCTTTTAGGATCAGCAAAAAACGATGTACCGTTAAACCTTGTAAATTACAAACATCATTAACACTTTGCATGCTGGGTAAAAAATTCAGCATACGATATTTTGAAATATTTTTCTTATTTTTCCTAGAAAACAGGATTTGACATTTCGTGTACATGTCTCCTAAGATGTTTTCCTAGAAAATAGGATCTGAACTTTGCGCGAAGTGTCAGATCCTATTTTCTAGGAAAAGTAAGAAAACTATCACCAGTTTGTAGTCTGCAGAATTTGCCCAATGCATTGTGAGTGTTAAAGAACAGTACAAAAAAAGAGAAAAAAAAAGAAGAAACAAACCACATTTAAGGGGGACTCTTGCAGGGGAGGTACATCTGCCAAATTGTTCTGCCTCCGTTCTGTAAAAGGTCTATTTAAAAAGGAAATACATTATTCCCTTCATGTGAGGCCATTTTCAGTTATAGATTCGATTGTTATGCGTGATAGTAAACAGGAAGTCACATGAATTCTCTCCCTTGTACAAATGGCAAGAACACTACCAATAATAATCAGTCGCCATAAAAGGTTCTTCAATGTTCTGTCAAAATGAATACTGGACCAAACGTACTCTAAGTGCTAATGATAATATAAATGTTAAATCTTCCTGTGTTTATGTTAGATTAAAATGATCAAAAGACACCTTCCCCGTAAATTCTCGCGGAGGATTCTGGCAGTTAATTTTGCGATAATCATATTTAGAATTAAAATTTAACCCTTAAGGCGCTAAGCACGACTGCAGCAGACGACATTATAAATTTGTTTTTATTATTTTTTTTTTCAGAGAAACTAAGACTTGGAATTTCATGTGAATCGTCTGCCACATGAAATGCCAAGTCTTACTTTCTCTGAATAGTAGAAATAAAAAAAAATCAAAATGCCGTCTGCTGCAGTTGTGCTAAGCGCTGAAGAATTAATAAAATAAGTTTAATGCTTCGAAATTCTGAATTACATCGTTTTCATTTATAAATACCGTTTTTACATTTGCCTTCGGTATACGGGCAGACATGCCTGAGCAAACAGTGTAGACCCAGATACCACAGACCGGGGTATGAAATAAGTGGCATAAATGGACTAAATACGCTTGGAAGATTTCTTATATTTTACAGGGGTGACAGCTTGTATGACTTCCTGTTTATTGTGCCGCACACCAAGCTCCTTTTTAAAAAGGGTTTATTCTAAAAGGAAAGAGGGACAAAAACAATGTTGACGGTTGTCTCCCCTGTAAGCGTATGCATTCTCCATAAATGGACGATCACGTACGACTTTGATTCCAAATCCTTAACTTCCAGTCGTTACCTCCTGTTGCAGTCTGTATTTATATACCATTAGTCATCCCGATCCAATGGGGTGGGTAATAACTATCTTTAGGTATCCTACCAGCCAGAGGGGACCCCGGCCGAGGAAAATCTTCTAAATAAACTACTGTCCCGCCAGACAGCCAGCCTCCCCACCAACCAAACGAACCCACTGTTATAATCATGTGATCACAGAGGCTCATGATGGCCATGTCTATAATTGGTTTTTGGAATATGCTAAATGTAACATCGGGCCCCTTAATATTTTCTTGACTCCACCTCATATCATCAGCGCATACAACAAAATGCACGTGCTTGAATCGATCTCGGTAGAAATGCATTGATTTGTTAATATAATGTCTATCTGCTACCAAACATCCCTTTTTCAAGACTTGTGGTAACAAAAAATCACCTCTTCTAACATGTATTCCTATTATAATTCGTGTCGTCGAGTGATTGTTTATTGCCGCTATAAATGATTTAGCCACGTCTAGATAGACAGACTTTATGGTGAGCGCACTTCGTACTTGTTCTGATATATTCACAAAATATTTCCAGGACTGAAAGTATGCATCTAAAGTCAAATTCCGTGTAATCAAGTGCTGTGTGGATCTGGCAGTCCTCTTCTTCCACTCTATTTCACTTAGAGGTTTATTGTTAATAAGTTTTATCCCAGAAATATGTTCGATGTCAAATAGTTCAACAAGGGGATGACCGGGTTGGATGATAGGTACGTAGTTCAACGTGTCAGCTATGCCAAGTGTTGCAGCGTAGAGGAACATCCAGTTTCCAAGGCGACCCATTTTGGGGCATTGGATGTAATGGTTATTTTCAAACCCTTTGAAATGCCCGTCAACCTGTCAAACAGAAAAAGTTTCTGACGTGATCAGTGACCTATACATGTACCCCTAGGTCACTGACCTATTTAAGGGTTTCATTACGAAAACATGCCTATTCAAATAAACTGAAAATGTCACCACCAAAAACTGAAAGGTTTTCAGATAAAAATTCTGATATTTTTCATATTTCTGCTCAAATCACAGATTGTTGGTACTCGTTAGAACCGCCTCGATGAGGCGGTTCTAACGAGTACCCGCAATCGATGTTTTTGAGCAGAAATAAGAAAAATTAAGTATAACCCTGTAAACCCCAGTTTTACTATATAAAAGTGGGGTTTAAGGGGGTCAAAATTATATAGGTATGTTTTCGTGATGATCGTCTCTGACAGTGGGCGGAGACGTATACAAAATTGGCAGGAATTTTATCATTTTCTAAAAAAAAAACAACAAAAAAAACCCCCCAAAAAACCGAGAAACTAAAATCATTTTTTTGCGTTTACATTTTTTATGTAAACTGTACACTTCTCAGCAATTGTTGTAGATAGGTCATTTTTTTAAACCAAAATTTTGATATTTTCATTTCTCACCATTGAAACATGTCTATATAATGTTGACCCCCCCTTAAACTCCACCTTTATATAGTATAACTAGGGTTTACAGAGGTATATACGTTATTGTTCTTATTTCTGCTCAAAAACATAGATTGTGGATACTCGTAAGAACCGCCTCGTTAGAGGCGGTTCTAACGAGTACCCACAATCTATGTGTTGAGCAGAAATATGAAAAAAATATATTTTTATCTGAAAATTATCATTTTTTTGGTGGTAAAATTTTTAGTATATTTAAGCTGATCTTAAAATTGTAAATTCTCAAAATCCGCATAACAACTTCGATTTTTCGACAAGGGAGACAACATTTCTGACTTCTGATTTGGTTTCCGGTACGTCAAGCCCTTTCTGAAGAGAGGTCTGCTGTAAAAAAAAAAAAAAAAAAAAAAAAGAAAAAAAAAAAAAGATCTTTTTTCCGTTTAGAGCAGACCATTTTTCAGAACGGATGCTAAAGCAATTTTGATAGAGTTGCTTCCCCTGAAAGTGTATCTATTAACCTTAAAATGAAATATAAGACATTCTAACTTTTTGTCTGTTTTCCAGAATCATTGAAGCAACTTAATAGCTATAGCTGTAGACAGATGCATCTATCTTGTCAACATGTTACACCCGCAACATTAGAAAGCGTACCTTCTGACATATGCGCAAAACGAAGACTCAAATCAGCCCGTGCATTCAAGTAGTCTGATCAGAGTCTTCTTTGCACCCTTGTCTATCCAAATTGCTCCCAGTAAATATTCTTATCAGACTGCGCGAATTCGTGGCTGGGTGCACATGTTCTTAGGTACGTTTTCTGACGTTGCAGCCTAAATGTATACGTATAAGCCGTCACTAGAGATAAGCCGCTTTTATTACATTTCTAACAATGATTTTTACATAGAGTTTATTTTTTTTATTTGATCGATTACGAGAAATAATTCACTAGTGTTCTAAGGCTTGCCCGTAAAAAAACGAGTGAGCGAAGCGAACAAGTTTTTTTTTTTTTTACACGAAAGCCTTAGAACACGCGTGAATTATTTCTCCGTAATCGATCAAAACAACCAAACAAACTGTTTATTACATTTTGATTCATGTTTTACCTTTGAATTTGTGGAAGCGTCCTAGTGCCAGGTGAAAAAAAAAAAAAAAAAAAAAAAAAAAAAAAAAAATTAAGTCCTACGTAGGAGATAGTAACTCCTACGTAGGAGATAATAACTCCTACGTAGCAGATAATAAGTCCTTCGTAGGAGTTACGTAGGAGTTCGTTAGTAACTCCTACGTAGGAGATAATAAGTCCTACGTAGGGGATAATAAGTCCTACGTAGGAGTTAGTCCTACGTAGGAGTTACTAACACCTACGTAGAGTTAGTGACTCCTACGTAGGAGATAATAAGTCCAACGTAGGAGATAGTAACTCCTACGTAGGAGATAATAAGTCCTACGTGGGAGATAATAAGTCCTACGTAGGAGTTAGTAACTCCTACGTAGGAGGTAATAAGTCCTACGTAGCAGTTACTAACACCTACGTAGGAGATAATAAGTCCTACGTAGAACTTACTTTCTCCTCCAAAGGTGTTAGTTACCGCATTACAATGCGGAGAAAAACAATCTTATGTTGGTCATATTTCATTCCATAAAATATATCTATTCATTGATTATTATTTATTTATTTATTTATTTATCTATTTATTTAAATAATTAGTAATAGCAACAGTGATTTAACTGTACATTTGAATTCCGAAGAATAAATATTATGTTGGTCATGTTCAAAACGTTTTTGTTTTAAAAGAGTTACGTAGTGCTTTAACAGTTTTTGCTGCATGTGTACATAGGGGTATAATATTGCTAATTATTAAGCACCTTAAATCTCTATCATACTGAAATTTGATTAAGTCCGTGTTACTACCTGTTGACATGGCTTATACGTGCTGTTTTTTTTTATGTTTTTTTTTTTGTTTTTGTTTTGTTTTTTCTTTGAGTGACAAACAGTGTGCAGACCTTAATGCTCTGTAATGTAATGTCTGATCAGGGGTCGCGACTGCTGTTTGTTAAGGCGTGTCTATCAGAATACTTAGGTTAAATACTGTAAATCACTTTCTTCTCTAACCACCATCTGTCAGATTCAATAAATTGTTCACACCTTTTCAAACATTGGCCTAAAGCGAAGGTACTTGTTTCAAAAACGACCCTTTACCACACTTGCCCTATATTTTTTACTAGGGCATTATAGTACCCACTGATTTGTCTAAACATTGCTGGCTAAGTGTAGAAACATGTAGACCCTGATTACACAATGTGTTACGTGACATCTGATTTGGGTCTACACTGTAAGCACAAGCCTCTCTGTCTAGAAACATAGGGTAGTAACAGTAATAACCCAAGGAAACGACATTTAGCCGTATTTACTAACTACCCAACACAGAAATAACAAGAGTCTCTCCAAATAATAAAAACAGTATTTAATAATATGTGCAACAATTGTAGTTCCAGATCAGCATGTGCATACATTTTTTTTTCGCTGATAGAATGTGCAAGCTCTATTCGCGTGCAGTGTAGACTCTGATCATAAAGCGGACGTACAGACTAATCTGGGTCTACAGTGGTCGCATAACTCATAAAGTCCATTTTTATTTGAAAAGACTCAACCATCATTGTTTCTTATTTTACTTGTAGACACCTCAAAGTTCTACAAAATATAAACAAGACATTCTATTTTTACTTTTATTAGTACATTGTTTTATATTAAAAAGGTTATTCAAACATATATAACACAAGTTTAATAACACCAATTGTATATTTCCAGTATCTGTATCTTCATTTTTAACGCTGCCAGGCAATTGAGTCACATAGAGGCAGTATTTCCATGAAGTGTGAACCGGTTAAATACAACCTTCTCCAGAGACCTGTACCTCCTGGTTTCATTTATCTACTTGACATAATACAGCTGAGAACCAGAAGCCTCAGGCCACTGGACAAGGTTATAGTTTGATCTATAACCCATGCAGTAAAAACAAAGTGGTCAAAACATCAAAGAAACATCAACATTTGAAAAGAACCATTACGGCAATGATCTGAGAAGACAAATCGGCATCTTTAATTGTGTACCGAAAGAAACACTGGTTACTGTAGAATACATTGATAAGTAGTGAAAAGCTTGATCAGAATTTGCAGATGTGCTGTCTGATCTGGATCTTTCGTGTTTGCATAATACACAATTTCCTTTTTTCATAATCTGACACAAGTGTCCTATATCTGAGACAGGTCACGGCAATTCTCTAATCTGTTTCTTAAGTTTGATTGGTTAACTGAAAAATGATTGCAAGGCAACATTTATGCAGCAAGGACAAACTGATGATATTCGTCATTTTCCCAGAAAGTAGGCTTTGACATATCATGCAAATTGTCTCCAACAGAGACAGTCTGCATGGCCTTTCAAACTAATATTTGGGATAAAATAGTTTAACCCTTAACCTTTACCACTCTCTGGGCTAATTCAGCAGACGATAAATTGGTGATATTTGTCTCATTTTACCCAGAAAATAGGATCTGACATTTCATGCAAATTGTTTCCAACAGAGACACTTTCCATGAAATTTCAAACCCTTTCGTGTGTGTGTGTGTGCATGTGCGTGTGCGTGCGTGCGTGCGTGTGTGTGTGTGTGTGTGTGAGGAGATCCTGAATTATCGTTCACTAAATATATTAAATTTTTAATTAATCATTTTTTTTTCATTTTCTTAGGTTAAACTATTGCTCTTCATTTCAAAATCGTATTGAATTATTTATAACTACATACTTTCTCCTACGTTACTAACTCCTACGTAGAACTTATTATCTCCTATATAGGTGTTAGTAACTCCTACGTAGGACATCATCTCCTACGTAGGACTTATTATCTCCTACGTAGGAGTTACTAAGTCCTACATAGGACTTATTATCTCCTACGTAGGAGTTACTATCCCCTATGTAGGACTTATTATCTGCTACGTAGGTGTTAGTAACTCCTACGTAGGACTTATTATCTCCTACGTAGGACTTATTATGTCCCACGTAGGAGTTACTAACTCCTACGTAGGACTTATTATCTCCTACGTAGGAGTTACTATCTCCGACGTAGGACTTATTATCTCCTACGTAGGAGTTACTAAGTCCTACGTAGGACTTATTATCTCATACGTAGGAGTTACTATCCCCTACGTAGGACTTATTATCTGCTACGTAGGACTTATTATCTCCTACGTAGGACTTAAATATTTTTTACCTGGCACTAGGACGCTTCAATAGAATTGTCACATTCAGCCATTATGATTTTCTACCAAAATAGTTCCAGTCAGTGCATGAATTTCAGGAGGCGTGGTTTAGTTTGAAAATCAGCCGCCATCTTGTTTTCACTTTAATGCAAAAAACATCCTGTGCTTGAAATGCAGACACAATAATGCCACGAAAGTTGAACTGGCTTATCAAGAAAATTATATTTGCGTTGCAGGTCTTCCTTAAAAAACGCCAACTGGACGTGAAAATTGCAGTCAGATCTCCATGATTTTATCAAATTTTCCGCGAAACGTCAACTATTGTTATTGTTGTTACAAACAACGTCAGCAACGTCGCCTAGCAATTATGACGTCATGACGTTCGAAATGAAATAATTCACAGAGAAATCTCTGTAAAACACTGCTGAAAATGTAATAAATACTTTTCTCTGTGAAAGAAAACCCGGTAATCGCTCACCAGTGAATTATTTCATTTCTTCAAATGGATTGTTTTCACGCGCTAATTAGTGACGTAATTCTGTGACGTAATTAGTTCATTTATTAAAGGATTGTACGATCTTTCGCTTACAATGCTTTAAACGTGTTCAGTTACAAAGAAAAATATTTATAAGTATGATTATATAATAGCGAACGGTTTTCCACGGGTAAACAATACGTCATTTGTTTGTCCGAAACTTGCAATGGTTTATGAAGTTTGTCATATCAAGTACAAAAGC